>QANZ01006002.1:46332-102158 GCA_003254925.1 Chamaecrista fasciculata
ACCCTATTGTTCTGCGATATCTTGGTCATGGATCAGGCACGGGAAAGTCATCCATGATCCAAACCTTTACTTTCTCGATCTCCTTGCGTAAGTCCCAATATCTAGCATGGCCATGCATTTTCCTGGACAGATTCATCGAGGGCGCCAGTAAGATATCTCCCAATTTAATGGGGAACAAAATCCCAATTTTGGTCAGTCCACATTCCTCAGCACGACAATCAACCAAACCTGTACTTAGCCCTTATGGCTACCCTGCTACGGGCAACGTTAGACTAAGCCAAAGTCTGACAACTGCAACGCCGGAATAATGATGACCTCAGGTCTAAGGCGTCGTGACAGGCGTACAAGAGAGGCAAGCTGATGACTAAACCCATGCAGGCTCTCCGGGTCAGTCCAGCAACTCGTAACCCCTTACGTAATTGCACCATGACTCTCATTCCAGCATCTAGTGCGTGCATCCCTATGCACTGAGATCATGCTGATCTTAGTTCATTTTCGCTCCCACGAAAAAAATCGATCATGGACAGATTTAGATTAATTATCTTATAATTAATCATGGACGTAATCACAGTAAACATGCTAATAATGTGAAAACCATTAATTTATCTCTATAAATTAATCCATATGTTCATAACATACATCAAAAAGGATTGGCCCTAGGGCACAATTCCTATCAATAGGTTCCCCAATGAACCCTTCATTAGTATCACCAACACTTAAGAACATGTTTTGTGACATGTGAAATTTATAGGGTAACATAGTTTATGTGTTAAAATTAATGTCCTGAGGACAAGCTTTAGGAAACCACTATTTCTTGATCATAAATAAGGTATATCGCCAAGATATATCTTTATTTTGTGTGAATCAAGAAGTAAGAATATTACACAATACACAAACTATGTCGTACAGCCTTGAGAGGTTGGCTCTCTCAGACGAGCAACCACCTTGGACACACAAGTGGTGTGGGTCAAGATGAGACCTGAATGTTTTTCCTCAACACCATGATTGGATAAAGTGTGAATATCCAGAGACAGCTAAGAAGCATTGAATGTTGGACATAAAACACCACTGAGAATTGTAAAGTCGCCCTAGTAAGTGTACTAGGATGAGATCCGCTAAGACGATGAGAAAGTCTTACGATCGAATTATGAATCCCCACTATTCATAATGCTTGTAACCAATCGTGAGTATTCCGCTTGACGCTATGAGAAGCGAGTGATTCAATAAATAGAGGAGGCATTTCTATTTCAAGTTGTTTGTCAACTCTCGTCGGAGGTGGTGATCGCGCACGTCGCAATGCGCACCAAAAAGACCGGCTAAATATGTAGTATAATGATACTCGCCGGATCGTATTCTCTTAGGGACTCCCCGAATGTGGAGTACGAGCGATTCAAGGCACAAGAAATGATCGATTTGGCTTTAAAAATTTTAAACAAACTAAGAAATGCCGGTAAAAGTGTATTTGTTTAGGAACTAAAGCAAAACTATGAATAAGGGACTAAACTGAATACGAGACAAAACTATAAAAGTGGATAAAAAATGGAGAAATACTTGGAGTTATCGGATGACTAAACTATCATTACACCACAAATGATATAGGGAATTCCTTCTCAGGGACCAAATTGACATTGCCACGAAATCTCATAGAAAAGATTAATTAACGCAATTAATTAGCTCTTAAACAAGTTACTAATCAACTTAATCAACTAATCCACATCTCAATTAAGTCAAGATAGTTCCTAGAGCTAGTCCAATTGACAATTAAACAACCATCAATTAAGATTATCACAATCAACACTATCACGATAGAGCTTAACAACGAAGAGTATCGATTAAAGAGTCAAATGTGAAACAATCAATAACAAACTTAGAGAACATAATCAATATCATCAACTACATCAAAAATCTAAGTCAAGTTAAACAACTAAACTAGAATCCCAAATAGACAAGATGATAAACTAAGAAAAACTCCCTAGACGATAAAATCTGGTGCTCTAGCTTCATCATCCACACTCCAAGTAAGGTTCTTAGCCGACCATTGGTGGAGAGACGCCGGAGCTGCACTCCCCAACCTCAGTTTCGGCCATGGAGGGTGGTTGAAAATGAAGGAGACGAAGTGGAGAAGTAGAGCGACGAGTTGGAGGCTTGGTGAGGTGAGAATGATGTGTGAATGAGGGTGGATATAGGTTAAATGATGAGTTGGGTCGGTTTAGAAACAATATTTCGGGTCGTTAAAGTTAATTTCGGGTTATATGAGTTCAAAATCGGGTTAGGTTTGCAAAAATACAAAATTAGCATGAAAAATCGCGACAAGGCCGTTGGAAAGCCGCTACTGTGCATGGCGGCGGACCAACGGCCTAAGGCACTGTAATTGAGGCTGTTGGAAAGCCGTCAAGGCAAGAGGCGGCTTCCCAACGGCCTAGTCTAAAAAAATGGTGTTTCGCCTTCGTTTCGCTCCCGACTTCATTCCGCTTCGATCCCGGCCTTCTTCCACTTCAATCCTTGGGTCTTTGGCTGCTAAAAACTTACAATTGCACTAATATAAATATGTAAAACCTCAAGATATAATTAAACACTTAAAACATGAGAGAATTACACTAAAAACCGATAAAAGGACCAAAATGCAATTGTGATCTCAATGCAACAATTATCATATCTAGAGGCCTAAAACACCTAATATAGGTTATAAAACATCATAAAACACATCGGTAGACATCTTGATAGCATGGTATAAGCCGACTCGATCAACTCCCCCACACTTAAGACTTTGCACTCCTGAGCAAAGGTAAGACTAAAGAGAAACTTAGCATGCAAAAGACACAATCTATCTACCATATCCCACAAGGTAACAACAACATGCATGAACCCAAACTAAAGAGTAGACCGAATTTAGACAACTCAAACTAATACATTCAAGAGAATTCTCAATGATCATGTAGCAAGTGTATACACTCAACTCACCTAGGAAGATATCACTCAAGCCACAATAGCAAAGCAACAACCATAAGCTTGAAGGAAGTCTAAATCTCCACTACAAATGCATAACATGAATGATCAAGAGGACTTGTGCAGGTTGTAATGTTGGAAAAAGGCCAAAATGGAAGAGAGAAAAATGAAAGCAACACGATCAATGAAGGAAAAGATGTAAGAATTGACCTCAAAACACACGACACAACAACACAAAAACAACAAACTCATCCCAATAGGGCTAAAAGAATCACCAAGCTCTTTTCCAACTTTTCTTTTCATTTGAGATCTCTACTTTATTATTTATTTTCTTTTTTTTACTTTTGCTAGCAATTTTATTAGCCTTGGATCATCAATTTTTTCTTACTAAACACACAAGGCTTTTATTTTCACTCTTTTTATACTTCTTTTTCTTTCTTTTCCTCTTTTTCTTGCTTGGAAAATCCAACCGGTTACCCAAAAGGACAAGAACACAACAACAAAACACGAAAAAGAAAACAAAAGACATAAAAGAGGTCAAAACTCGCATGAAAGGCACAAAATGGGGAGCAAAGGAAAGTGAAAGGCTTGTGTATGGATGAAGGGTAAAAATGAATGCCTCTATCATATCAAACATGAAAATGCATATCAAGCTTCAATTCAAAATGCAATCAAGTTCTAGTGCAAACTAAGCTATTGGACTAAAATGTCACTCAAACAATGAAAAATTATAGGCTCAAAACTTCCATAGGGCAGGGGAATCTCAAGCATAATCAATAAGAACTCCGATGAATAAAACAACTCAAGGGAGTCCAAAAACAGTCATTTATCAGTCTAAAATGCATACATGAGTTGTAAGCCACATGAAACAGGCAGACAAATCAAATCTAGAACATACTGCAATTCTCCCTAAACTTAACTAAACTCAGGAGAAACATAATCAAAAGGAGAGATCATCAATCAAAACAGCTCATAACCATGCAAAGAGGAGCACAAGACCAAACTGAAAGGCCAGAAACAAAGGAAAACAATTAAAGCATACCAAAAAAGATAGACCCAAAAAAATTTTTAGCTGGTGCTAAAATCCACCAACAGTATCTCTCCCCCACACTTAAAATGCTGCATTGTCCTCAATGCAGAAGACAATGGAAAATTTGGGAAAGACAACCAAGTAGCTAGAAAACAACTAAGAAAACAGACTACTCATTAGAGCACCAGACAATTATTCAGACTACAACAAACTACTCCTAAAAACTACTCATAGAATTCCTCCCCCACACTTCAGATCAGACAATCAGATCAGACAATCTGGCTGCAAGTTCTGCTTGAAGATCCAGAGGGGTAGAAGACGTCTTCTCTGCAGGGAACCCAGAATGTTCTCCTCCCTCTGATAAGAGTACTCCTCGGTTCTCACTTTGTTAACACTAATGCCACAAATAAAAATAAAATCATATAAGCATGGTGGTGTATAAAAAGAGTGTGAAGAAATAACAAATTCGACAGTAAAAAGAGGAAGAGTAAGAAGTGTTTCTATTTTTGGTTCAAGCTGCTTGGAAGATGAGAGTTGTAGTGGTGCAGGTGATTCTTCTTTTTCTTGCTTCAACATTGTGGCCTCTTGGAGAATCACAAATGGTTCCTTGGAGCTGAGCAACGAATTCTCATTGACGGGCAGGGAAGAAAAAGGAAGAGTGAGAGGAACAATCTCTTCATCAACTACAATGATCTCCTCCTCGTCCTCACTATCTTCTTCACTTGGTGAATTGTGCACCACATCTAGTTGCTTGCTCAAGTCATAGGCAGGTTGTAACACAAAGTCCTCTAGATGTTGCTTGCCCAATCTTTCAAGTTGAGAGGAGGGGGCTTCTACATACTTCTCTGGAGCATGAGGACTTTCTCCCAAGCTTTCGGACCCATGAGCCATTCCTTCAATAATCTTTAGCATTTCATCATATTTTGAGTTCATATCTGCCATTCTTTTCATGAAAAGTTGTGAAATTTCATTAAGACTTGTTGGCGGTGATGAGTCCTTGATGGAAGGCACCATGGTCGGGAGGTTGTGGCTTCAAAATTGATTTGATGGCTCCCATGGATAGCTAGGGGCTCCATGATTATACTCATCCTCCCATTGAAAATTGTGTTGACCATTCCATCCAAAGGTGGTGTTATTAGATGGATTACCCAATTGATCTTGTTGTCCCAATGATTGATGGTGTGAGGGTGGGACTTCTCTATATTGTGTCGAGTAATCATTGCACCTATAAGAAAAAGAATTAAAACAATCATTAGAAGAATCAAATGACCCATGATAAGAATTAGAAGAATAATGAGGGTCATAAGGAGAAAAATGTCGTCCATCCATGTAAGAACAATCAATTAAGATTAGAAAACAATCTCCAGAAAATCACCAAACAACTCGAATTTTATCTTTTCGAACTACCAAAACAACTAAACTATGCTATCCTAGAAACAAAACAAGCAAACAAAAATAAACAAAACCAAAACAATCAAGCTAAGAACCCGGAACTGCTCGGGGACTCACGAGGAGTCCCCGGCAACGGCGCCACTTTTGATCGCGCACGTTGCAATGCGCACCAAAAAGACCAGCTAAATATGTAGTATAATGATACTCGTCGGGTCGTATTCTCTTAGGGACTCCCTGAATGTGGAGTACGAGCGATTCAAGGCACAAGAAATGATCGATTTGGCTTTAAAAATTTTAAACAAACTAAGAAATGCCGGTAAAAGTGTATTTGTTTAAGAACTAAAGCAAAACTATGAATAAGGGACTAAACTGAATACGAGACAAAACTATAAAAGTGGATAAAAAATGGAGAAATACTTGGAGTTATCGGATGACTAAGCTATCATTACACCACAAATGATATAGGGAATTCTTTCTCAGGGACCAAATTGACGTTGCCATGAAATCTCATAGAAAAGATTAATTAACGCAATTAATTAGCTCTTAAACAAGTGACTAATCAACCTAATCAACTAATCCACATCTCAATTAAGTCAAGATAGTTCCTAGAGCTAGTCCAATTGACAATTAAACAACCATCAACACTATCACGATAGAGCTTAACAACGAAGAGTATCGATTAAAGAGTCAAATGTGAAACAATCAAGAACAAACTCAGAGAACATAATCAATATCATCAACTACATCAAAAATCTAAGTCAAGTTAAACAACTAAACTAGAATCCCAAATAGACAAGACGATAAACTAAGAAAAACTCCCTAGACGATAAAATCTGGTGCTCTAGCTTCATCATCCACACTCCAAGTAAGGTTCTTAGCCGACCATTGGTGGAGAGACGCCGAAGTTGCACTCCCCAACCTCAGTTTCGGCCATGGAGGGTGGTTGAAAATGAAGGAGACGAAGTGGAGAAATAGAGGGAAGAGTTGGAGGCTTGGTGAGGTGAGAATGATGTGTGAATGAGGGTGGATATAGGTTAAATGATGAGTTGGGTCGGTTTAGGAACAATATTTCGGGTCCTTAGAGTTAAGTTTCGGGTTATATGAGTTCAAAATCGGGTTAGGTTTGCAAAAATACAAAATCAGCATGAAAAATCGCGACAAGGCCGTTGGAAAGCCACTACTGTGCATGGCGGCGGACCAACGGCCTAAGGCACTGTAATTGAGGCTGTTGGAAAGCCGTCAAGGCAAGAGGCGGCTTCCCAACGGCCTAGTCTAAAAAAAATGGTGTTTCGCCTTCGTTTCGCTTTCGACTTCATTCCGCTTCGATCCCGGCCTTCTTCCACTTCAATCCTTGGGTCTTTGGCTCCTAAAAACTTACAATTGCACTAATATAAATATGTAAAACCTCAAGATATAATTAAACACTTAAAACATGAGAGAATTACAATAAAAACCGATAAAAGGACCAAAATGCAATTGTGATCTCAATGCAACAATTATCATATCTAGAGGCCTAAAACACCTAATATAGGTTATAAAACATCATAAAACACATCGGTAGACATCTTGATAGCATGGTATAAGCCGTCTCGATCAGGTGGGTTGGTAGATTCTTCTTCTAACTTTTCATCCTCTTGCTTCAACACCTTGATTTCTTTGAGAACTTTAGTTCTTTCCAAGATGCTTTGATCCACAGTGAGTCAATCATCAATCTCTTTATTACAAAATTTGCAAAGCTCACCATCACACTCCCAAGGGCAATCAGAGTCAGGTAAAGGGATGATCAAGGAAATCTCTTCACATGCAAGATTGTTAAGATCATGCATTCCCAGTTCGTCTTGCATGATGAGAACTCCCTCGTCGCATTGTTTACCTACATCCCCACAAGGAAAAGAAAGAGGGTTAAAAGAAACAAAATCATCAGTAATAATAGTGTTACCCTCATTTTCACTATCTTCCTTAGGTGATTGTTCGTCCTCTATAACTTGTTGTTCAACAAGCATAGGGAAAGTTGAAAGAAATAATCATAATCATGTTTCTCTGCCAAAATTTCAAGTTGGGAATGGGATGAACCCTCTGGCTTCTTCTTGGTAGCAATCTCAAGTCAAATTCTAGATGAGTAAGGACTAGGGTATGTGTGGTGAAAAATGAAGAATCAAAATCGACATACATTTGAGAACACCACAACAAGCGTTTCATACCGCATGTGCTTTAAGCACCGCAGAGGGAAGCATGTGAATCAATCCCTGCTTCAATGTTGTGTGAGTCCCTGAAAATATGCGCTAGTCCTTTCAATAAGGTACCCTTATACACTTTGACTCTATCATGAAGAGATAAGGTAGTGCATGCTTCTTTGACGACTTTCTAAAAGGCTATGACAAAATATGGTCCAATGGGAGACGGTCAGAAAAGCAACTATCTTTAATCTAAGTGATAAGAGGGTGAAAGGAAGACTTTTTTGACATATACATGTGTGGTAGTATCCTAAGGTCGACCCATTATGTGATCCCTTTGAAGGATCTCATGGATATGGATACCTATCACAATTGGGAGTGGCTAAAGTCCTAGTCTTTTTATAGACTTAGAGGGATTGGACTAACTGTGTATATGGACATGTCTAGGGAACTATGACACTTTATTTTCTATATGAGACAAGTGGTCACATCATCACACCTTTTGGGTTGTAGCAACACTTATTACTGAGCCTGAAAAGGCTTCTAGTATAAGGCTCCCACATATCATGCCAAGCGGTCACGCCTGACTCGTAATATGAAAGAGAACAATAAGAAATTGAGAGTTAGAGAATTCCTTTTGTGATAAGGAATGTCATGGACCTCCCACCATGTGCGAGAGGGAGTATGTTGGATTTTGTTGGTCAAATATCTGCACATGTGGGAGTCCAATTGGGTTATGGTTTGATCCATTGGAATGTGGGCTATTTTTCATAAGTCTCACATCGAATAGTTTAGTTTTGGGAGCTCTCCCATTCTCCTATAAATAGAAGTGTTTCGACATCATTCAAGTTGTCAGTTGATTCCATGTGTTGGAAGGGGGCTCTCATATTGAGAGAACCCATATAGTAATATTTCCTCTCTCTTGGAGTTGTTCTTTCGCGATCAGTCGTGGAAATATGGCTCTACCTCTAGTAAGTAGAGTCTTACTGTTTGGTAGAGTTCATGATGAGAAGATTAACGTTTGGAGATCAGACTTGGTAGAGCGGAGACACTAGCAAAATCTAGAATACTAAAGATGGTGTCCAGGTTAGTAAGTTCCGCGATGTGTTTTTAACCTATGTTGAATATCCATCAACTTTCTCTCTAAATACCTATTATTGAATATCTTACTAGTGACTATTAACCTATGTTGTAGCTGGTAACAAAATTGGAAGATAATGGGTAACATGAGTAGTGGTGGGTAGTCAATAACTTGGCAATTCATGGGATTTTTTTTAATAAGAAAAATAATAAATTTATAATTTATAATTTGATCCATAGTGCAAGTATACATATCGAGATAGTATAAATACTTGAGTACCAAGTATCATCCCATAAGAAGTTTAAGGATGAAATATGATCTTAAACACAACGTTGTATCGTTTCAATTAATCTGAGCTAGTTAAACAAGTGAGATTGTGAAAAACAAATAATAAAAATAAAACAAACACGAGTACGATATGAATTGAAACACTTCCCTGGGTTTGATTCCTACTTGATTCAATCAAATATCTTTGTTGATGATTATTAGTAACATTATGCATTAAACTAACCCCGAATACTATAATATCCATAAGCACTTTTCAATGACAAATAAGTCTATTAAGCATAACTAATCTACCTGTTCACATGGGGATTAAATTATTTCAATGCATTAAGTTCAAGTTTGTTAGTGAGTTCGCTTGGCTAGTAGGTGCACAAGGTCATACTAGCAAACCCTAATAAAGTAGCATCTAAGAGTAATTAAACAATGACATATCTTAAGGGTCCTTTTGAGAGCCGATTAATTAAGACTTCCTAATTTCTTGGTAGCTAATCAAGAAAGAGCAATTAAAACAGAATAATTGAATTTAATAACATAAAAAACAATAAACTTCATAAGGAAAATGTAATAAAATCACCATCAAGTAGTTCACAGTTTTAAGAAAAACCAAGAAATTTAGCTATTCATTATTAAGAACATAAAACAAAAAGAGGAAGAATCAATAAGCAAACTATTAAACTCAAAGGTTGAAGTTGTAAATCTCTCAACTTCAAATCTCTAAATATGGATTTTGACTCCACCAATAGCTCTATTATGATTAGAATTATGAGATAGGCTAAACTTCTTACCTTCGTCTCGTTACATACTTGCATCTACAACGAAAATCAAATAAAATATAAAGAAGACGACGCCAAATGACGAAGTCACTAAAGGATGAATTGCTTAAAATGATGAGCTCTACTTATAGGAGAAAATTTGGGTTTTGCTCCACCTGTTGGATTGAAGGTGTAGTGGCGCCGCAAAATATTTTCCCTGATTTGAAAGATCCACCGAATATATGTTTATACGCTTTCGAAACCATAAAAATTTGGTTTGGCACCACCACTTGCGCCTCCATCTTAAGTGGATTTGCAATGCAAAATCAACACTGCGCAGTTTTACAAAAATGTGTTGTTCGAGCTCTCAAAAACTCTTATTGAAGTCATTCAAAGTACACTTTTCTCCAAACTACTTCCCCATGCCTTTGGATTTAATTAATTCATCCATCTTCAGTCTTGAAACATTAGAAACTTTAGTAGATAGATTTCTTTGGTTCACACATTTTACATGATCCTTGAAATTCCCACTTCTAATCTTCTTTGCCACTTCAAAATGATGTGATATATTAACCTATAAAAATAACACGATGAAAACTATGAAAATAAATAAAATACTTAAAAACTTACTAAAAATATAAAAAATAAACAATTAACTCTAACTAGGCTAAAAAATCATTAAAATAATATAAAAGCTTCTTAAATAAGCCTTAAATAAAGCCTAGATAACTCAAATTTATAGTGTTATCAATAGCTAGCTAGCTGATGATTGCACATCATGCACACCTCTTTAATATTGAAAATGAAAAATGAAACTATTATACAAGTTCCATGCATGTCATATTTTTGGCTTACAGTAAGATAGTAAGTAGTTAATATAAAGAGGATGACCACAAGTCCCAAGCACATATTATATTAGTATAGATATATATATTCTTAGTTGTTTTAAAATTCTTTTAAGGTGGTTTAGGAAAATTTTGCTTTATTATTATTTTTCTAATTGTGCATGATGTATAGACAAAATATTTCTCCTAATAATCTTAATAACTTTTATAATTCTTCTTCTTTTAATTATTCTAATAGTTCTTCTAATTATTTTTTGGGTAAATTACACTTTGGTACCTTGTAGTTTGACCTCATTCCACTTTGGTACCCTGTAATTTAAAATGTGACATTTTGGTATCCTGGGGTATGGATCATTAACATTTTGGTACCATGAACAATTTTTCCGTTAGATTTGGACGAAGTTTCGCACGTGCATCTGCCATGTCTCACTAAAAATTGATTTTCTCTAACTTTTGGCCAAAACAAAGACTAAACACAATCTGAATTTTCTAAAAACACCTCAAATTTCTCTCAACTATTTCTCTTCGTCGAACACCAAAACCCTAATAAACACCTGTCAAAACACCTCTTTGTTTTGTTCTAAAGTTAGAGAAAATCGAGTTTTAGTGAGGCATGTGAGATGCATGTGCGAAATTCCGTCCAAATCTAACGGAAAAATTATTCAGGATACCAAAGTGTTAACGGTCCATACCTTAGGGTACCAAAATGTCACGTTTTAAACCATAGGTTACCAAAGTGGAATGATGTCAAACTATAGGTTACCAAAGTGTAATTTACCCACCTCCGGTGAGAGTTGACAAACAACTTGAAATAGAAATGCCTCCTCTCTTTATTGAATTAATTATTTCTTCACACACTATTCACTCATTGATTTGCATTTATAATTATATCTCTTTATGTGTTGTAGGTGTGAAGGAGACTATACAAGAGGAGCATGCTGACTAGAAGGAGAGGAACATTGTATGTTCCTGGTAGCCGCCGTCTGCTTCCCCTCTGTATTTTCAAAGAGAATTTGAAGCTTGATTGAGCTTCATGTTGTTTCTTCTCCCCTTTTATCTCTTATTTGTTATTTTGAGCTTAATTTGCAAGATAAGTGTGGGGGAGGGAACAACTCTAGTTGGTTAGTATTGATTAGTTTTATTTATTCTATTCAATGTTTTATTTTTATTTTCATTCCTTTTTTTAGTTTGGTTTCTATTTTATGTTTTTTTTTTGTCATACTCTCTGTTGGTGATCGTGTGTGTTCTAAAATTAGGGTTGATTCTCTTTGTTTTCACTTCCCCTTTAGTTATGTTCATTGCTTTCTTACATTGAGTACAATGTTGAATTCACAGTGTGGGGTAGTAGGTAAACTTTGTAAGTTTATTATTTCTCTCTTTGTTTATTTTTATTGTTTTCTAGGATTGAGGACATCAAAATATGGGGCAGTGGTACACTCTATGAGTTTATTTATGATTTTCAAAAAGCTTTCGGTGATTTTCAGGTGTAAATTTCATCAAAATCTTCATTAATATAATTTTAAAATTTTACACTTTTATTGATGGTATTTTTTTTAAGTTTCAATTTTCTTATCTTGAGCTTAATTGTTGAAAAGGAATTTTCTGGCCCGTTCTATTATGAAACTAATTTTAAAATGATTTTTAATCATGGTCCAAGATTAAATTAAATCACTCTTTTATCTTTTATCTCTTGCGAAAAGCCGATAAGAGACAACCTTATACGCTTTTTTTTTTTCAAAACCTTGTATGTTTTTTATATTGAGTAAACTTTTCCTTGTTTATATTATAGATTTAGTGATGGACTTTCCCCATTAATTGTTGGAGGGAATATCTATAGGGCACATGATAAATATTTATTATTACTCTTGAAACTATAAAAAGTAATCTAATTTTACTTTTGTATTAACGTTTTGTTTCTTTTTTTTTATCTAACAAGAATACCTTATTTCTCTCCTTTTTTTTTATAGATCTTATTTTAATAAATTTATTCCCTCCTTTTTCTTCTGAACTTTTTTGTGTATGATTCTCTACTTGCCTCACCTTTCACACAGTAAAATAATGAAAACAAAACAAAGCTCCAAAGGTTCTACGAAAAAAAAAACAAAGCTTCAGAGGGTGATAGATCAAGCTCCAAAATTTGTAAAGTAACTATTATCTCAAACACATTGCTTTTTTCTTTTCTTTTCACCGCACAATCCAGTCTTTTTTTTTCCTTTTTCATTCATTCAAAAGAGCTTTCCTTTTTCATTGTACAATCCACGTTGTAAGGACATAGACAAAAAAAATAAAGTAGAAGACCCATATATGCTTATTAGCTTCACTATACAATCCAAATCTTTTCATGTTGTGATGCTTGTATGTTGTTTCTCTTCTTCATGCTTTATTTTATGTTGTGCTTTATTTTCTTGGCTCACTTTGTACTTTGTTTCAGTTTCCTTTAGAGGCTTGAATGAACTTGCTTCTCTAATTAATTAATTAATTTTACAACTTTTACCAAAAGAGAAGATGTAGGAAAAAAAAAAAGAATAAAGCCAATACAAGTTTATTCCCCTGTTTTTAAGGCATAAACAAAAAGGTTAAAGTGCACTTTTAGTCCCGTAACTTTTTCTCAAGTCTCAATTTGGTCCTACAACTTTTTTTGTTACACTTTTGGTCCCATATATTTGCAAAAAGTTGCAAATCTGGCCGCATATCACTTTTGGTCCCATTTTTTTTGTCAGATTATAGAATTGGTCCTATATTTTTGCAAAAAGTTTCATCGTCAGTCTCACCTGATCCAAATATATAGGACCAATTCTGCATTTGACTCAAAGATATGGAACCAATTATGCAATCTGACCAAAATATATGAGACTAATTCGGCAACACGGCCCAAAGACATGGGAGCAAAAGTGTAACACGGGACCAAATCTGCAACTTGGCTAACGATATGGGACCAAAAGTGCAACAAAAAAAGTTATGAGACCAAATTGAGACCTTAGCAAAAGTTATGGGACCAAAAGTGCACTTTAGCCAACAAAAAAAGAACCACTTTATAAAATTTTATATTAAATTGTTCCCTGCTTTTAATTTTTCTTAATATTCATTCCCTTGTTTTTTCATTTCACTTTATATAATGAGATTTTTTTTTCAATAGTTATGATATTTTTTTAATATATATATATATATATATATATATTATGATAGATAATAGTGCAATGGAAAATATATTTGAGAGCCAATATAATTTAAGTACATTTGATTTGAATGAAATTCCAAGTGAACAATTTGATGAAGAGAACTTGTTGACAGTAAAAGAAGGTGAAGACAATTATATAAACTTTGAAGAAATTCAATTTATACCGTTTGTTGGTCAAACATTCCTTAGTGAGGAGGAAGCTTTTTCTTTTTATCAAAGATATGCTTGTCAACATGGATTTTTAGTTCGTAAAGGAAGATTTGTGACAAAAGGTGGAATTATTAATAGACACGATTATTTCTTGTCATCGTGAATGCAAAACCCCATTAAAAGTTGTTGATCCATCAAAAGAACAAAGGCAAAGGGAATCGATAAGATTTGAATGTAAAGCTCATATACAAATCAAATTATCAAGGTGTCATGATGAATTTCCATATGAGTGGCAGGTTGCTAAGCTTGTTCCACATCATAACCATGAATTACTTACTCCTGTTAAGGTATGTTTCTTACTTGCTAATCGAATTATTTCTAAAGATGATAAGAAGTGCATTCTCTTATTAAAAGAAGGAGAACAGATAATTTGTGTATTAGAGCTTAAAAAAAATGTGAAGTATGGTTATCTTCCATTTCTTGAAAAAGATATTCACAGTATGTTTGACAAAGTGAAGAATCAAGCCATAGAAAATGATGTCATGGGTCTCTTGAAGTATTGTGAAGAAGCAAAAAAAGATAGCTCTAAGTTTCGATATGCATACACAGTAGATGGAGAAGGTAAGTTAGAACATATTTTTTTGGTCGCCTTCTTGTTTTGAATGGTACAAAAGGTATAGTGACGTTGTTGTGTTTGATACTACATACAAGGTCAATGGTTATGAAATGCCTTTTGGTATTTTTGTGGGCATTAATAATCATGGAAAGACTATGATCGTTGGATGTGCACTTCTAAGAAATGAGAAAACAACTACATTTTTTTGGTTGATGAGGGTATGTTTATCATTTTTATACATATTATGTTTATTTTACTCAATATATATTATGTCATATCTCTAATGAATTTATTATTATCTTTCATAGACTTCCGTACCTTTGATGGAAAAATCACCCAAGACTATCTTAACAGATCAAGATCCTTGGATGACTGAAGTAATTTCAAACGAGCTGCCATCAACGAAACATGGTTTTTGCATATGGCACATCACTTCTAAATTTAGTGGTTAATTTAATGTTTTACTTTGTGAGAAATACTCAAAATGGTGCTATGATTTTTATGACTTATATAAGTTAGAGACCCTTGAAGAATTTATTGATATTCTTATAATTATCTCTTAAATAAATTTTCAGATTGATCTAGCAATTGAAGACATTCAATAAAAAGAACACAATATAATGCTAGTAAAATGTAGAGGTTCTTCTTTGAGAACCTTGTCACCGTTAGAACAACAAGCTCATGGTTGTTCTTACACAGTTTTCATTCAAGAAGTTCCAAGAGAAATTTGCAAGATCAACTCAATACTCAATTGTGCAAGAAAATGGTAACCTTTTTGTGTTACAACATTTTAAGGTTGCAAATAGTAAGAAGAATTTAACTGGGATGGTGAGATAACTACATGTAGTTGTAAGAATTTTGAGTTTTGGGGAAAACTTTGTCGCCACATTTTGAGCATTTTTCTCCATAAGGATTGTTATGAAATTCCTCAAAAATATTTGCTTTCTTGATGGTGGCATCAAACATCATATGAGAGAGATGAAGAAGATTTTAAAGGGAATAGTGGGAAAGAAATTGCATCTCATTGTGATAGTGCTCTTAGTCTACAGGATTTTGTTCAATGTCCTCCAATTTCTAAAACTAAAGGGTGTCTCAAACAAAAGCGGTATAAGGGTGGGAATGAGATAACTAAGCCAATGAACGCTTGTAGATCATGCAATGGTGTTTGACATAATATTGTTACTTGTTCTCAAAAAGAAAATGTTGATTTTTTTTTGCCAAGACCCAGAAGTAAAAGAAGAAAAAAAACCGAAGACATGGGCTTGAACCCAATACTTTATTTAAAAAATTAGGTAATTATCAATTTGTTTATATTTTAAGTTTCTAATAATACTGTTAGTTATAAATTAATTATTGTCTTACTTTTATTTTTGTCATTTGAAAGGATCCCTTGGCACCATGCTGCACACTTGTGAGGGATGTGTTCATCTAGTTGAAGGCCTCTGGATATTTTATTTTAAGTGATGATAATTTTGTAGTGTTATTTCATTTACAAGTATCTATTGACAATTTATGTATGAGATAATTTTTTTTAATTGATGCTATTTTATATTTTTTATTTGAAAGTATATTTCGAAACTTTTATTTTAATATGTTAGTAGCTACTAAATTGATACTAAGTTTTTCTTTTTTTTAATCCAAGAAGAAACAGGAAATGACAAGCTTAGGAATGGAGAAGGAAGAAACAATATTAAGGCTATTAAGTTATTCCTTAAATTAGGAGCAATTTCATTTTATTAATAAACTCCAATCATCAAATTTACATAAAAAAGTTTAATTAGTAAACCCATATGCATAACAAAATTATGCTACCTATAACAAAAATATAACAAAATAATTTTATCGTTCATATTTATGAGAAGATGCTTATAACTTTTAATAGTTTGAATGTTTGATTAAAAGATAGAAATTGTGAGATCCTGGGCCAAGTTGATATATGTGAGGGTATTCTACATTTTGATTAATTTAAAATCTTCATTTTGATGCCCGGGGATAGAAATTGTGAGGGGCTAAGTTGAATGTTTGATTAATTTAGGATCTTCATTTTTGTGAAACAAAAAAAATATCTTCATTTTTACACACAACCTGTACTAATTGTGAGAGTATTATTGTCAAAGAAAAAAAAACAGAAAATTAATGCAAGAGTAAAATCATATTACTTTTTATAGTTTCAAGAATAATAATAAATGCTTACCATGTGCCCTTAGGGCATGATAGATATTCCCATTCTTGAATAACTAAAGTAAACTTTTATGTTTTATAATTTTTTTTTGAATATTTTTATACACCAATTTGAGAGCCTAGCCTAGTTGAAAGTTTTGAGCCTAAATTTTCTTTTATTTGAGAGATTATAATCCTTTAGTTCTATACATTTTCTAGAACTTGTCTAAATTTTTAATTGAAACTTTAAACGTTTTAATATGTTTAATATGATAGAGGTATTGTTTCATTTACCTTTTCACTCGAACACAAGCTATACATAACATTTATCCATTGTCACCTCTTTTGAGCCTTATCTCACTATGTACTAATTCGTTCAAATTTATTTGGAAGTTTCTCTTAACATAATTTTTTCTATGACACTACTTTTTTTCTTTTTTGCTTTCATTTCTCTTGGGTTGGAGTTACCAATTATATTCGAAAGAAAAGAAAATAGTAAGAAAAAAAGTATCTTGAAGAGAAAAGGACTCTGCAGTCAAGAGAAAGAGTCGTGTGCTTATAACTAAAAAATGTGGTTAAAATATATTGGCATTTTCTTGTGGAAAGAGGGGTGGAAGTTTCACGAGTGATTGATTTCATTCTCGCTAAGTTGAGATTTGATATGTTAGGAATGAGGTACCTACTTTCTTTCATTCTTTTTTCATCAAATATTCATTCTTCCATCCCATGTAGCATTTTCCGACATTACAAACCTCTAAAAATCTCTTGATTTTGGATATTAATTCATTAGTAGTAGAGACTTGAGAATCTTCACAAGCTTATGGTAGGAAGTTTAGTCTACGGGACTTGAGAGATATGACCCGACTTAGTGAGTTAGAGTCCTACACTTATGGAACTGGTCATTTGAAAATTTCATTGAATTGTTTCACATGATCGTCCACTTTCTATTTTCTCTTCAATTATAAGGATGTTTGTGCACTTCTCCTAATTTATGAACTTGGTCTCGATTTCCTTAATTCTTTTGCATATTTGTTTTTCTTCTACTTTGTAGCTTTGACTAAGAGTACAAAGGTTTAAGTGTGAAGTCGTTTGATATGACCAAATATCATAATACATTTCGGTCATCTCTTGTAGTCTTTTTAATAAGGTTAATTGCATATTTGACCATGATATATGAAAAGTTTAGTACCAATGTGATGCAATGATTTGGTGATTAAATGTAGGCATTTTTGCAGTGTTCTCTAGAATTATTTGACTTAATTGAGAGATTCAACATAAAAAATTAAATCACTTTAAATTACAAAATGATTGGCGGCACTGCGACGCCAAGGTAATTTCTACGTGTCAAAGTACTGCTCTCTCCTAATTGGTCGGTTTGAAATTTAAGTGCTGCCAATGTTCACCGTGTTACTTGATGAACCAGGATTTGGCCGGGGGTCGTATCCCAGTTCGCTGCAAGATTTTCCTGCAAGATAATGAACCACAGGGGGGCTCCCCTATGATTCACCTCCGAAGCTTAAGTTAGTAAGAGTATGAGCTAGCATGAGTAGCGTGAGTAATGTGAGTTACGTACCTTTCATAGAGTTATCATCTTGTATTTATAGGCTTATTGAGGAGAGTCCGTTTAAGGAAACTTCCTTGATTGTGGAAGAGATATCTTCAGTGATATGGGAGGTGAATCATAATCTTTCCTATTTCATGTAAGAAGATACTATTTTGTTAATTAAGGAATAGTGAGTTACTATTTCCTTATTTGTGTAGGGCGCCTTGATGGCCAAGGCAGAGATCTCTGGGGGATCTATCTTGATTGATAGTGGATCTTGGTTGATCCTTGATTGGTTCCTGATTGGTTCAGGGAATGTTTCCTTATTCCTCGCATCCTTATGCTCCGTGGGCGCCCATGCCCTCTATGGTTATGGGCGTCCTTGCCCTAGCGGGGTTAAGGGCGTTCTCGCCCTACCTTGTGGGCTTATGGCGTGCTGGGCCAAGGGCATCTTCTGCCAGTTGGGCCTCCTAATTATTGGGCCTACTATCACTGTACTAGTCCCAACAAAAGAAGCGAAGCTCTGTCCCCATGAGATGTGTCCCCACGAGTGGATGACAGATACAACGCTTTTCGTTGGTTTGTTTTGAGGCGCTTTGGCCTTCCATTCCTGGTGCTTGGGCGTTTATCCTGATCTGGATTGATTCAAGATGTGCTTTGCACTGCTTGTGCATCTTTGTTACTTGGGCGCTCACGCGCCTTGATCTCCTTAGTGGCGTTGTGACGTTTGGGCGTTCTTGCCTGCCTAAAGGCTTCCTGGCCCGATTATGTATTTGGCCTGAACTTTGCCATTTGGACATAGTCAGATATTTGGGCTAATACCACTAGCCCCTTGGAAAGAAGTGAGATTGTGTCCCCACGAAGGGAATCCCGCTTAATGATGTTGTCGTTCGCTTATGATTTCTTGATGGCGCCATTGGCGTCCTCGTTCCGTTTGGAGATTTTCATGTTCATAGCCTCATGGCTTACGGCGTCCATGATTTTGGCACGCTCGCTGGGGAGGTTTGAGACTTAGATTCTCCTGAAGACCTTGGCGGTCTTTGTGTTAGGTTGCCATGCTTTCCATGAAGTCGCTGGGACTTAATTATGAGGGTGATGGCCCGTAGTCGTGGGTAAGGACGCCATGCCTTCCACGAGGGTTCTAGGACCCAAAGTTGATGTTTGATACGTGCGCATGTTTTTGTGGCTAGCCTCCCAAGGGATGATGTCCGCATGGGGTGTGGGTGCCATTTTTTAAGATATTTGGGCGCTGGTGCCCCTAACATGTTTGTTATTAACTTATGCTTGGTTTACTTTGATTTTCCCTACGTTGCAACGCGTTTTTAACTTGCATTTTCGCGATTCGATCGCTATGTTTATTTGCACACTAAGGTGCTGCCTCGCGATGGGCACGCTTCGAGCATTTTGCGTATCATATGCTAAGTTTTGACTAGTCATCCAAGGGAGGGTCGGTCCGCATGGTAGTGAGTGCCATACTCACAAGGCTCTTTCGGGGGGCCTTTTCGCTGCTGTTCCGAGGGCGCCCCTCGAGCAGCGCTGACTTCATTAATTGTTGAAAGAAAGAAAATGGATTTCATTGATATAAAATCTTAGTACAATTGGCGCCAAGGCCTTGTTTTGCCTTGTAACTGTAGATTTTTGCCTAATTAGGCTCGGTGTGTGTCAGGCGCCTGAGGAGGCGTGACTTTTGTTTCCCTCACTGTGAATGTGGATGTTGTTTGGATCGAGTCCACTAGCTTTCCATGTCCATAATTTATCTGAGGCTTTGTTGCCGATTTTGGCTAGACATCTGTCTAATATAATTTAAGCATAAACTGTTAGTTTAATGAATCCAACAATAATAATTAATGCTTGCAGCAAAACTTTTTACAATATTATTTATTTAGAGTATACCACTCTTCTCCTTTCCATGAAGTGCTCCAAGTTGGGAGGCTTTTTTGCCCCACCCTATTGAATTTCTGTAAAGTTCAAAACGCAAAAATCATCAAATGAATTTAATTGCTCAGTCATTTTTATGGTGGCGCCCATATCCATAGCGGCGCCTCGCGTACTGCGGCGCTTACGCTTACAACAACCCCCGCACTTACGGTGACGCCGGTGTAAGGATTTCCAAGTGCTGAGAAGTGCCTGAGTTCTTAAATAAAGAAGCTGATGAGTCATCACATGATATTAACGCCAAGACAATGTTTGCTAGCATATACGAGAAAGACTAAAACAATATTGTTTAGCTATGCCTTGCCTTTTGAAAAATGGTACTAAAACCAAGCATTCGACGCGCATTATTATTCAAACAAGTCCAATCCACATGAAATTGAGCCAAGGGCCAAAAAGGATTTTATATATCCGTTAAAAAATTCGAAAATGAAAGTATCATGATACCTGACAGTAATAGTGGTATAATGAAGTTGGAGCAAAATCCTTGCTCTTAGTGTAGTCCTTATCAAGGCTACCCCTGTCTTTAAGAAATGTAATTCAAATGCTCTTGAGGTATGGGTAAGGCGTTAACAACAACATTATAAAAGTTGTGCCTAGTAAATTAAAAATTTCTTTCGTCCACAGAAAATTCATCACATAATAAGCATGCAAGGTGCGCAAATGAAACGTAAGCATCCAAACCAGTCAAAGCATATGACATTGAAACTTTCCAATCTCCTAGCCTCGAAATCAACCTGTTATGGGCATATTCAAGGTTTATCGATATAGCTAACCATGTACAATTGTGATTACTTTATCAAAGTAAAACAAGAAAAAATGTAAGTATGTATATAACTTTTTCAAAGTTCTCGTAGTCATTATGTCAAATACCCCATGCGCCTTCTAGTTCAAACCAGAATCTCAAATTTTGTTCAAGCTATGACAGCAATTTTAAAGCAACTGCTAGCATACAGAGTCCCAAGAATTCTCAGATTAATTGAAATCTATGATCAAATAATGGTAAGTAGAAAATTCGTAATCAGAGAGATGTTTAGAAGTTAAACTTATCTTATAAACCATGCTCGCGGTAGCACCTGTATTCACATCGGCGTCCGCGCCTGTATTCACATCGGCGTCCGCGCTTGTTTTTCATATTGGCGTCCGCGCTCCCATCAGTGCCTATGTTCACGGCGGTGGCGCCCGTGCCGTTGGTGGCAGCTAATTTAATATAAACTTGCATTCCGATTAGTCAACACCGCCAACCGGTAATATGAGACCTTTGATAAGGTGCTGGTACATAGCCATTATTGGAGCATAGTATTTTGCAATAAAACACACTTTAAGCGTTGTGTATTAAAAAGGAAATTGACTTTCAATTCAGAATCATGGTGTATGTAACCATAACGAATCTTTTATTCCCTGTCATGCCTCGCTTGCTTATCCAGCTTGAGTTGGGAGTTTTTCTTTACTAGGTCCTCTTTGTCATAGTTTATATTTTTATGTAGGCATTTTGTCAGATACCTTAAGAGCAAGATAGTTCACGTATGTCGTGACTCAGAGAGCCAAGAATGCTTAGAATGGCAAAGCCTGATCTGACCATAAGCAAAAGCACAAGAATAGATCGTGACTCATTATCATAACTGAAGCATATGATAAAGATGGCAAATTGTGAAACCATGATAAGAGAAATATGAAATCATGATAAGAGAGATCATTAGAAGTTTTGATCTTATCTGGTAAACTCATGCTCGCGCCGGCGCCCGTGTTCACATCGACGTTCATGCTTCGATCGACACCTATGTTTACGGCGGGGACGCCCGTGCCGTTGGCGGCACCTCAATTACAAACCATCAAAAATACCCATGCAAGGAAAGAATAAAACGAGCAATTTAGTGTTGAGCAACGTTAATGTGTGGACTCAAATTGTCCATAAGTACTAGATGATGAGATTCGATGTTTTGTGATGGCATTGAAACATATATATAACCCACTTTGAGTGGAGGCCCAAAGAAAGATGATGATAGTTCAAAAGTATGCATATATGTTTGCTATTTATCATAAAGGAAAATGATATTATCAATATTCTCTCTTACGGAATGGAGGGGAGGAGCTAGTATGTGCCTATATACAAGAGTAAAAAGAGGGTAGTCATAAAGTGGGGCCCGCGATCATGATTTATTTGATCTAAAAGTCAAATAAATTATATCCTATTTAATTTATTCTCCAATTCTGCAATTAAATTATAGTTTTTAATTCTTTTTTTTTAGGGCGTGTATGTACACCACTGTGTCCATGAAAGTGAGGCAAAAGCTTTACTGCTTTAGTGTGAGGGCGTGTATGCAATCTCAGGAGGCGTGTCCTCATGAACATCAAGAAATCAAGAGACATTTAAATGAACGAAAACTCATAATTAGAGAGGTAGGATTGTTTCACTTATCTGGAAACTGCCATTAACGCCACAATGTAAGAGGATGATGGGAGCAGGTCGTTTTGACAGTCACGACGGCGTCCATGCTCATGGAGGCCTCTATGTTCACGGAGTTGATTATTGCTCTATGTCCACCAGCTCGGGCGTTCGCTCATAATTTTGACAGTCACGATGATGGGAGCAGGTCGTTTTGACAGTCACGACAGGCATGCTCACGGAGACAGTGAAACGTCAGCAGGGGATGTGAAAAGACAGGGTTATGTGGCGTTGATGTCGTTAGCGCCCTTGGATGGAGCCGACACAGATAAACGTTCCATCGACCAAAGCACAACGTCAGCAAGTTTCTCATAGATCCTAAAAGGCGCCCATGGCGTCCACGCCAAAAAACAGCTTAAAGTCGACAACGCCCTTGGTGGGCACTCCACTGATGGGGACAGAGCTTCACTCCTTTTGTTGGGACTAGTGATAATAGGCCCAATAACTTGGAGGCTCAGAAGACTTGGACCATTGACAGTTGAAGCCCAACAAAGGGATTACTTGGGCGTGAACGCCAAATGGTCCCACGACAGTCGAGAACGCCAACAGCTAGGCGTCTACATGAAGACGAATAAGGAAACATCACCAGATCAATCAGGAATCAATCAGAGGTCAATCAAGACTCCCCTGATTGATTCCCTCATTAATAACGCCTTGCTCACTAAGGCATTCTCACAAGAAAGGAAAGTACGTGGGAGCCAAAGATCACAATCAGATCAGCTGAAGATCACAATCAGATCAGCCAAATCGGTTAAGATTACAATCAGCCATTCAACCAAATATGGAAAGATCTCATCAGATCATCCTCTACCAGTATAAAAGGCAAGCCCTTCACACTGGACAAAGGTACGCACTCTAGCCATTTTCACATTGATTATTGTGCTAAAACTCTCACTGACTTAAGCATCGGAGGTGAATCGTAGGGCCACCCCTGTGCATTCATTAACTTGCAGGCGACTTCCGACCCAGAGTTGCTTCATCGAACCAGGTAAAGCCCTCCGGCCAAAACCAGGTTCATCATTACTGTCCTACAATGACACTCCAAATTTTATCGATAAATAAAACTTATCGATTCAATTAATTTATATTAAAATATATACTATTATATTATATATATTTATATTTTAATATATCAATTAATATACTAAAATATAAAATATATAAAACTTTTTATTTCAATATAAGGGTGCGTAGTACATATAAGTATTAAATATTGAATATAGATATTCCATTTTTAATATATATATATATATATTTTAAAATATTTAAAATATTTTAGATATCAAATAAATTTAAATGGATATAAAAAATTTTCTATTTTTTCAGTTTAAATATAGTGTAAATATAAAATAGATTAAGGGTTTGCTTGGATTAGATCAGCTTATGAATAGATTATGAAAAATCAAATTATATTTAGAAAGTTGTTTGGATTAGATTTGTAAAAGTAAATTTTTAGGTGTGAAACTATATAAATAAGTATATAATGATTGTAGGGGTAGATAGAAGGGAACAAAAATTGATAGTTGTATAAAGGTAAAAATGGAAAAGAAATATACTTTTTAACTTTTTGTATATGTGAAATCATTTGAGTTGTTTGGATTAAATTATTAAAAAGTAGCTTATTAGTTAATGAGATTTTTTGCACCGGACATTGCAATAATATGAATTTTTTATAAGCTCTAATTTGAAGTTTTTTTTTAGATTATTTGGATACCTTATTTCACTCGATAAATATACATACTATAATTACAATTATCAAATATTGTCTAAATAATTTGGGATTGGATTATAAAATAGTATTAATGGGACCCACACTTTTGACACTTTCTCTCTCTAAATGTGTCTTCCTCTTTCTGCACTACACTGCAATGATACCATAGAGGATCCAAGTCCAAATAATTTTTCATGATGACACTTACTTTTTATCCTTTATTATGTATTAATTGAACGAAATGGCCCATAAAAAAATACGAGTTGGTTGGTTCATGTGATATTAAAATCATAAACGATTTAGTCCTCAGGTTAAAACAAATAATTTAAATTTAAATTTGGAACGAAAGTCATGGTGTTCTAAAACAAATAGAGCCCAAGTAAATTTAAATTTAAATTATAAAAACTTGAACGAATATCTTTCCATTACTTTCCTAATTTCTATTCATGTGTATATAGAATATAAAGTAGAAATAGGATTATAGGATTATAGGAATAGGACAAGCCAAGCTAAGGACTAAGGTCTAAGGTATAGGCATCATTGAATATAGCTATCCCAGTTGCATTGTGTTTTGCCTCTCACATCACACTCACACGTTAATGTCATCAAAAGTCTCATCATCGCTTTTATCAGAATTTTTTTTTTTGACAATTTATTAATCTTAAAAGGTTAAAGACAAAATTTAAAATATCTCCACTACTTTGAAATTATTAAGCAAAAATCAATTATGTCTTTAATTTTTTGACTTAAGTGCACTTTTGGTCCCAATACTATGACTAAGGTTTCAATTTGGTCCCATAACTATTTTTGTTGCAGATTTGGTCCCAAACCTTCGCAAAAAGTTTCACAGTTAGTCCCCTGGTCACTTCCGTCCAATTTTCGCCGTTAATTGTGACGTGGCAGTGTGACTGGGATGCTGACGTGGCAAAATCAAATGAGATGGACTAAATTAGGATCAATATGTAACATTTCATAACTTCTCTGGACTGAACGCATAATTTTATTGAAAATGAGATGAAGAAGACGATTTCGATTACGATGACGTCGATTTCGGTTCCTCTGCCTACACTCTCCACGCCGACGACCACCGCATTCTCACCATCGTCACTCGCCGCGATTACATTTTCGCCGATTGGCTCCTTGACGTCATGAAATCCATCAAGAAAAAGCTCCTAATTGGAGTCTCCGTTGAACACGAGAATCTTGAATACGACAAATCCGGCCTCCGTCACAAGCCTTACGATCTTATCACTCTCTGCACCGGCTCTCACTCTTTCATCTACAAACGCCATATCTACAGAAGAAAGCTTAGTATGGAAAAGATTCAGTATGCTACCATTGATGCTTATCTCTGTTATCTCCTCGGTTCTGAGTTGTCGGTTCTTCATCTCATTTTCAATAAAATTATGCGTTCAGTCCAGAGAAGTTATGAAATGTTACATATTGATCCTAATTTAGTCCATCTCATTTGATTTTGCCACGTCAGCATCCCAGTCACACTGCCACGTCACAATTAACGGCGAAAATTGGACGGAAGTGACCAGGGGACTAACTGTGAAACTTTTTGCGAAGGTTTGGGACCAAATCTGCAACAAAAATAGTTATGGGACCAAATTGAAACCTTAGTCATAGTATTGGGACCAAAAGTGCACTTAAGCCTAATTTTTTTGATGATCAATTGTATTTTTAATTTATTATTTTTTAATCAATTTTATTTCACTCCTAATTCCATTAACAAAATTAATGAAAAATATTAATGTGTCATCATACTTCAATTTAAATTTTAAGTTGATATAACTGAATTTTGTCCAAGTGAGATAAACATGGTTCGATTCGGTTCAAGAAAACTTTTGAAATTCTAATATTTTGACTGAAAAATCAAACTCTTGCACATATATTACAACCCTTCGATTTGTCTTGCTTCGGCTCAAGAAAACTTTTGGAATTCTAATATTTTGATTGAAAAATCAAACTCTTGCACATATACTACACCCCTTCGAATTACCTTGATTTATGCTTGTTTTGAGAAATTAATTCTTAAGTTTTGTTTCTAAACATTTTTAGAGCATTTTAATTCAAGAAATTTCATGAAAACAACTCTTTTAGTTGGATATCTGAAATCTTGACTTAGTGTTCGAGTTTTGTTTATTCGATTTGAACTTTTTTGCTCAATCTAGTTCACTTAACTCTCCCTCTCACTCAATTGTTTTGATTCAGCATTTGGTTTGTTGAAAATGTCATTTTTAGACATGTTGTGACATCGGATCTGTATTGAATTTAGATCGGGTTGCATAACCTACCAAAGATTGAAAACAATTGTCTAATCACGTTCTTTTGCTCCTTCAAATAAAAGTTTGTGTACTCTTACTTGGAGTTTCATGAGCCATATCAACAAATTTAAACTGAGTTCGAGTGACATATAAGTATTTTTAGTTAGTTTCTTTAACAAAGTTAGCGGGTGAGGAGCAACTAACTTAATTGTGAGAGATTGAGCGTACAATTAACTAAAAAAAAATTTGGAAACTACCAAATATACTTTTGTCAAAATTAAAATATACAATTTAATTTTTAAAAAATTAAAATAATATATTCTTTAATTTTAAGAATAAAATAATATACTATTTTATCTATAAAAAATTAATTAATATATTATTTAAATTTCATAAAAATTAAATTTATATTTTAATATCTTAAGATTAGACTATTTTTTTTTTTGAGATAATCTTAAGATTAAACTATTAATTCGATAAATTTATTGAAAAAGAGTCTCATTAGCCTTCAATCAAAACGCACCGTTGACCCTCTAATAGTGACCCTTACATTATCACTTCGTTTCATTCATTCATATTCAGTTATTCATTAATAAATCCAATCGAACCCACCATTTTTTTTTCCAAATTTCGCGGCTAATCTATATCTATATCTATATCTATATCTATATCTATATATAACTATAAAACTGAGTTTTGGGGTTCCCATGAGCTGCCATGTCAGCAAAAACAGTTTAAAAAATTAAAAGTAAATTAATTTCGGTAATTTATGCAGTTTAAAAAATGTAAATTATGATACTTATCTATGTTTTTAACTTTTCGGAACTATTCACAACAGCTACTACAAAATAAAAAATATTTAATCAGAATAATTTCACACAATCCTTATAATTTTGGAGCTAACAGATCAAGCAAAATATATTTTATAATTATAAAGATACGTAATTATTGTATCAAATAATTATGAAGATTTTCTTCAAAAATACCTGAAGAATAAAACCGATTTATTGGATCTATATAGATTTTCTTAATAAATACCTGAAGATTTTATTAACAAACCACATGGGAATTGGGAAAATCCTCAATTAATATCATCATCATCATTTTAATATATTTTAATTATAAATTAGTCATATTTTTTAGTTCGAATTTTTTTCCTATATATACTTCTTTAGTCATAGTTCATTTCCATCATTCTCACGTATTTTTTTTTTTCTCTTACTCAGGTTTTCTCTAGCTACGTCCTCCTTCAACCACATCAAAAATTAAGATATGATACTATGTGATCATGAGGTATTATTCAAAATTATGTATTGGTTTGCAACTATCTAATTATTCTGTGTTTTTATGTACATATGTTTTTCTTATATGTGTTGTAATGTTGTAATTTTGTTCTGGTTTGTAATTGGCTAATTATTCTGTGTTTTGTATGTGCATGTGTTTTTCTCATACTTGTTGTAACGTTGTTCAGAATTCTGTACTAGTTTTTAATTGGCTAATTATATTCACTTTCTTGATCCTTACTAAATTGTATGTGCAGAAATTATATAGAGCGACCAAAATGAAGGTATTAATTTGGAAGTAGCGTACGCTTCTTCTTTTGGTTCGTGATCTTCATCTTCAAAGTGGGCATCGTCGTCTTTGTCTTTTGCAGGTGCCGCCATTGATGGACATGGATTTTGTACCTTCATCTTTGTCTGTTGCAGATTAGTCAGATTTTTTTTTCACTTTTCCATTGATGAACACATTAAGGCTTTCGCAGTGAGATTTGATCCTAACAGAATCAGTAAGACCTTCGTAATCTAGAGTCTTCCATCTCTAACAGAAAATTAATCATTGAGTTTGAGGCAAATGTACTTTTCGGTAATCTTTTTTTTTTTTTTTTCTCTTTAGTTCTTACTCTATTACCATTGTTATTATTATTCATGTTATGTTTGGCAGCTGAGATAATTATACAATTTAATTCATGTTCTTATTCATGTTCTGTTTTCCGGTGTTACCAGGGTTCCCTCAATGATGGACAAAGAAGTTAGAGTGAGAACATTATCCATGGTCATGCTTTAACATGGCAATTTAGTTAGGGGTTCTTGATTATTATGAATTTCTTCCCAATAATAGATGAATTTCTTTTAGGGTATGGAATAGTATGCGCTTTTGCATAGAACAAGAACTATATGAATCCTGATAAAGTTTGACTATCTACTTTGGATGTGTTTTTAAATTTGACCTAAAAAATCAAAAAGAAATTAATTTAGTTAATTGAAGTAGTTTAATAAATGCAAAAGAAATTAATTATCAACGTTACTAAAAAATCTGTCTGATTTATATTAACAAATGCAATATTATAATTTTAAAATTAAAGTAATTACTCAATTCTCTTCAATTTCGGAAGTAACAAGTCAATTAATATATATATTATAATTCAAAAGTATCAATATTCCTAAAAAAATCGGACTAATTTATGTCATCAAGTACTATATTGAAAAATGAAAAATGGAAGCAATTACTCAATTACTTTCAAATTTGGAAAATTTAATTAAAGTAATATCTATATTATAATTATAAAGTAGACCTATTTATTATTTTAGTATCAATATAAATATTTCCTTAACAAACACCTTCAGAATATTTCCACAGTCAGTTTTCAAATTTTTGATTAATTGCTTTTAATTGGTCTAAAGTTATTGATATCTAAGATTGTTTGACACTTTATCTACAGAAAAAACTTTGACACGCAACAAGAAGAGACATCTTTAAAGTCTTAAACTCAGGCATTCCATGCTCATTTATTTGAACAACAAATTATTAAGTTTTATATATTTGAAGGTAAATAGAATATATAAAGAATAACAAATTGTTTTACTAAATATATGGAATATTTGTACATTTAATTAGTATTTGAATTTCAAAATTAGTCACTCCCAAAAAGAAGTACAAAATGAGATTCTTTTTTAAATTTTGTATACTTTTTGTTCCATAATTTGTAGGATTAGTTTATGACTTCTTCAATGTTTTGAATGGATATCAATGATCTTCTTCAATGTGGATATGTGCTTATTTTATTTGCGTATTCTAAAATATTTATCTAATAATTTCTCCGTGAATTAAGGAGTTGTGGGTGTGTGATGTGTGGAATAATAAAATAAGCACATATGAGTTTAGGTTTAATTTCAGTAATTTTAGATTCGGGTATGTGGGTTTGAATATGGTAATATTTTATTTGCAATCATAAATATTTATTTTTATAGATAATAATAATTTAAAACTTTATATGTTGAGAAAATATTAAATTATAAAATAAAAATTAAATATTTTATATATTTTGAAATATTTTAATAATACATTTTTATTTATGATATATTTTTAGTATAACAAATTAATGAGAATAAGTTTTATATTAATAAAAAATCATTTATAATAAAATTTATAAGAGTCCGCATCTGTAGGAGTGTTCGTAGAGTAGGTTGGGTTGAGTTTAGTACAGGTTGGTTTGGGCTGTAATTTTTTTAAGGCGGGTCGGTTTGGATTGGGTTTTGGCAAAAAAAAAATTTCAGCTCAAACCAAACCAAATAATAGTAGATTGAGTTGTTGCGAGCTGACCCTTTCTAATTTGCAAAAAAAAAATTTGAAGAAAAAATATATTTGACTCTACAATTTTTTTATCTTTCAATTCTTTTATATTGAATTTTGATAAAAAAAAAAATTTCTTATTATTATGATTCATGAATCAATAATAAAATTGAAAGTCGTATATACTCATCTAAAGAAGTTGAAATTGGAGTGTGCAAGCGAAACTTGATTAACTGAAGATAAAATCACTAACATAGAGTTAAGACTATGGGGAAGGGTAACTCTAGTCATATATATCAGTTATACTAACTATTATTTATTTATGTATATATTAAAATTAAAAAAATAAAAATAAATAAAGGGCGGGCTTGCGAGTTGGGTTGGGTTGGGTTGAGTGGACTCAAAATTTTGAAACCCACAGCCCAACCCAAAAAATTGTGGACTAAGAATTTATGTTATCATTTATACATAAATCTTATATATTCAAATGTACATTTGTTTTTCTGATAGAATGTACATTGTTTTTTAAATTTTATTTGTTGTGTGAAGCATATCACCTCATTTTTTTTAAAAAAAGAATTATCATTTCGTAAAAGAACACCATTTTTCTAAGTGGTCATTCAAAATAATTAGATATTTTTAATTTTCTAATTGTTTAACTTGACGGTGGCCATAATTTTCAATTTTTTATAACTTTTTTTAGAACAAAATTTTAAATGTAAATATTAATAATTTGTTATGAAACCAATTTGTGATATCTCTCATCTCAAACTTGAGTGATGATCAAATACCCATATCTAATGAGAATTCATAGATTTTACTTTGTGAGTTTAGATATGGGTCTGAGTTCGATTTTAACAGGTTTGGGTATGGGTATGATAGTGCCCTAACCGTAATATTAAATATTTAGTTTTATATATAAAAATATATTATATTTAAAGGGTAAATTACGTATTAGGTACTTGTGATTTGTCTGAATCTCACATTGGTGTTGTTTGGTTGGAACTATTTTACTTAGGGTACCTGAGGTATGCATCGTTAAGCAATTAGAGTACCTGTGATTTTGTTTCATCAAGTTTAATGAAAAATGCTATTGTAGGGCAATCTTAGTCATCAATTTCTAATACATCTTCAGGCCAAAAAAAAAAATCTAATACATCTTAGGAGGCGTTTGGTACACAGATTGAAAAAATGGTCTCAAAATTAGGAGCTCCGGCATAGACTAATCCTGCGTTTGGTACACGGATTAAAAAATTAGTCCCGAGAATATTGTACTCCCAAGAGTAACATAATTTCCTAAAATAACTATTTTTTAATCACACCATAGGGGGTGGGATTAGTCTAATCCCATGGGATGAGATTATTTTGGTTCACCTAAAATGACTAATTTATCCTCATTAAACTTAGCTAATTAAATTTTGTTAAACAAACTATTTCTATTTCTCGTCTAATTTTATTCTTGTTGTCAAACCTAACGAATTAAGTTATATTTTGACAATTATAGATATATTTTGAACAATGATTTTTTAGACTATTTTTTAATTTTAAGAATGATGACATTATGTTTTAAAATCGTATTTTCTTGATAAATTATCAATGATGGAAAAACAAAGAACATTTTTCCAAAGTATTCTTATTAATTATTTTGGAGAATTTTTGCATTTGATAAGTCATTATTTAAGAATAAAAAGTCATTTGAACTGCTATGACGCGAAGCATTTCACCAATCGAGTTATTCTTGCACCGACTCTTGATTAGGTCGATGATGTGAACAATTTGTTAGACCAAATTGCTGGTGATGAAAAGATCTACTTGAGCTATGATAGCATATGCGATGAAAAGATCTACTTGAGCTATTGGTTTATGTAATGGAACAAGGTTGATTGTTTCGCGCCTGAGTGACCATGTCATTGAAGGTATTTTAATGTCTGGCAAGTGTGCTGGTGAGAAGGTTTTAATTTCTCGCATGAGTATTATACCTTTTGACATGAAGCTGCCTTTCAGATTTCAACGCAGTCAGTTTCTAATTACTATATCAGTTGCTATGACAATCAACAAGAGTCAAGGTCAATCTCTCTCGACAGTTGGTATATTCCTTCGTCGAGATGTATTTACCCATGGTCAGTTGTATGTTGCAATTTATAGAGTTCGGTCACGTTCTAGTTTGAAGATTTTAGTTTCTCATAAAGATGATGAACAATCTTATGCTACATATAATTGTGTTTACAAAGAGGTATTTCAAGGTTTGAGATGATTGTGCCAATATTAGTTATGTGTTGTGTATTGTTCTATAGTCTTAGTTATTAAACTGTATGAACACTACCTTAGTGTTGATTTTATGTATTTAGCTTTTTACCGTTGTTGTTATTTATTTCTATATTTAGTTAGACTTTTATGTGCAAACTATTGTTTTGTATTGGCCAAAAAAAAAAAAACTATTGTGTTGTGGGTATTTATTGCATATATATTTTTTATACATTATATTATAATTTTTCTTATTCATGCTGTCTAATTACTGATCTATACTCATTTATGTATATATTAAGGTTATTTAAGTAAATATCATTGTGCATGATTTACTTGAGACAGTTACATCCTGCGCTTTATACTAGTTTTGTGACTAAAGTAGAGTTTTTCTACAATCAGTGAAAAAAAAACTTAAAGGAAAAAAGCAATATGATGTTATAACATCTTTTTTAAGAATTGGATTTTACTCTTTAACCGATAGTGAAAGATAATATAATTTTTTTAGACATAGAAATTATTAAAATAGATTTTACTTTGGTGAAATAATCATTTTGCTCTTTAGATTACGGGATAAGTTTTATTTGGTTATAAAATTATTTTTGTTTTGTTTTGTTTTGACCCTCAAACTTACACACTTGTTTTGTTTTGGTCCAATGTGATTTGATTTGGTTTCTGCCGTTGTTTCTATTTAAACAATTGAAATATACTATTTATTTTTCATATGTGTCATTATAAATAAATTGACAAAGAGATAAAAAAAAAACAAAATCCACTCTTTGTAAGAAAAATCAATCACAAATTTATCTCTAATTTGTGATTAAGAATAAAATTTTATCTTTTTCTCTTTCTCAACTCACTTAATATGACATATAAGAGAAAAATGGTTCATCTCAATTATCTATATTAAAAACAAGGGTAAATTACACNAAAGTGTCAAGTTTCAAACCACAGGGTACCAAAGTGAAATAGGATCAAACCACAGGGTACCAAAGTGTAATTTACCCTAAAAATAATGACAAAAATTAGACAAAATCACATTTTGCATTCTAAAATGGAACAAATGTAAAAATATGAGGATCAAAACAGAATAAAAAATAGTTTTATGACCAAATGAGACTTATCTCATAGTCTGAGGCCCAAAATGAGGTTTCAACTTACTTACTTTTCTCAAAAAAGTCTTTTTTTATATACAAAATCTATTCAAACACAAGATATTATATTTAATTTGATAAAAAAAAATACATTATATTTAAGGCAAAAATACCATTGATACTCCCAAACTATACGGTCATTTTCAGTTGTACTCTTAAAGTTTTTTGGGTCAATTGTACTTCAAAACATGGAACTTGTTTTAATTATACACCCAAAGTGTTTTAGTCAATTATACCGATGTTTCATATTTGAGTCAATTGTACTTCCAAATACTCCCAATTTGGGGGTACAATTGAAAAAAAAATTGGGAGTACAATTGATACGAAAAAGAAAAGGTTGGGGATATAATTGACTAAAAAAAAATTTGGAGGTATAACTGAAACTGACCTCATACTTTGAGAGTATAATTGACCAAAAAATTTTTTTGGGGATACAACTGAAAATGACAGCATATTTTGGGGTAACCAAGAGTACTTTTGTCTATATTTAATGGCAAAAGACCTGTTGGTACCCTAACGTTTGCGGTCAGTTTCAGTTATGCCCCCAAAGTTTGTTTTGTGTCAGTTATACCCCCAACGTTTCACATTGTTGTCAATTATACCCTAACCTCAATTTTTTTTGGGCCAAAGTCCTATTTGGGTCCCTCAAATTTGCTCAAAGTTCTGTTTTGGTCCCTCAAGTCTCCTTCGAACTTTTCGACGAGATACACGACGGCCCCGTTGACTACGAAAACTTCTAATCCAAGGTTTTTTGATCTACTGAGTTCAATGGCGGCATGCATTTTGCGAACAAATGACGGTAAATATGATTTTCAGCGATTGTGTAAATTTTTCAGCGGCTTGCTAGTCAGTTTTTGCAAAATGGAGGCCGTCATTGAACTCAGGAGGTCAAAAAACCTATGATTAGGAGTTTTCATAGTCATCGGAGTCGCCCTGTATCTCGTAGAAATTCGTTGGAGACTTGAGGAACCAAAAGTCCAAAACAGAAATTTGAGCAAGCGTGAGGGACCAAAATAGAACTTTGGCCCAAAAAAATTGAGGTTAGGGTATAATTGAACACAATGTGAAACGTTGGGGGCATAACTAAAACTGACCCCAAACGTTAGGGGCACCAACAGGTCTTTTGCCATATTTAATTAAGAAACATAATTATCTGCTAACTATATTGAATATTGGTTAAAGGGTCAATTTGGTCCTAAATGTATGCCCTGATGTTCATTTTGGTCCATTATGTTTCAAAATGTTTAAATTGGTCCTAGATGTTTGTAAAATGTTTCATTTTGGTCCCAACTATTGAATATGACTTGTTTCAAGTTCAAACATGACGAGTTTAGAGCTACGTATTGCTCTCGAAGATTATTTTCTCTATCTAGTTGGGGCCGTCAGCAAATGACGTCAAATTTCTCATAAAAGTAGACCTTTCGTTTTATGGTTAAACAAGCAAAGTTGATTATATTTCTCTCGTTTCAAATTCAAATGCGATGAATTCAGAGCTACGAGTCCCTCTTAACAAGTATTTTGAAATTGAAATGAGAGACGAGAGAAATATGACCAAATTCAATAGTTTGAGACCAAAGTGAAACATTTTACCAATATTTAAGACCAAAATGAATCATTTTGCCAACATTTAGGACCAATTTGAACATAATGTATCAAACTAAACATTAAGGCATACATTTAGAAACAAAATGAACCTTTGACCAAAATTTTATTTGATTGTTTTTGGTCAAAGTTTTTGTGTGTGTGTGTGTGTGTGTGTTTTTTTTTTAAAATGTTGCAATAGTGTCTTTATTTTCATCCACAATAATATTTGGACCCTATCATATATGGGCTTCCCTTCATCGAATCTTCATAAGGGCCATTTCGTCTTCCTCACGTACACCCTTTTCTATTCTCTTAGCATCATAGAATTATTCCACAGCATCTCCCATCTTCTTCCCTTTACCCCTTTTCTCTCTCTCCGTCTTCTTCCTTCATAATACTTGTACATATTTTTTTAGTTTCTACGAAATTTTTTATTTTTTCTTTCCTCGGATCTTTGTCACTATGGCTTCAGTTGTAGAGATCGAAGCCCATCAGCTCCCGGTAAGCGAATTCCAGGATATGTCGGTGAAAGATCAGGTAATTGTTCTTCCATCGTTTTTGTTTATTTGGATGTTCTTGCGGTGGAATTGATTTACTTCTTGTTACTTTTTCTGTGATTACCGTAGATGGGTGGATGGGTTTTGGCGTAGTAGATAATTTTAGGGTCAGTTTTGTTGTGTTCAGAGCGAATGATGATGATGAGTCATGTTCTTCTGTTCCGATTGATATTGTTTGATTGGATCATTTCTAACTTTGCCGATCTTCAGAGTGAAATACGAAGAGAAGCAGAGATTCTTCCTGGGGACCATGGGGGAATCTGTGCAATTTGCCTCGATAAGATAAAACTTCAAGAAACCGCGCTCGTTAAAGGTTGCGAGCACGCGTACTGGTTTGTTTCAAACAATCTCTTTCTATTACATTTCTAATTAGTTTCTCGGAAACATGCTGTGTAGATTTTCAATGGTTTTTCTGCTGGCTGATTGAAATTGGAATTACTAATTATGTGTTTAGAATCATGAGTGGGACAGACAAGCGTTTTGAACTTCTTTTCTAGGGAAAGTAGGTTTCGTTGTGGAGGGAATGTGGGGGTATTGTTCTGTGAGAGAAATGAATTCTTCTGATGTTTGCCTATATCTGAAGAAGCTTTATTATTGCTTGAGTAGGGTGATTGGATTCTTTCTTAAACTGAGGAGGAAGGGCTTCCTCCTAAATAGAAGATTAACCCCAATTACGTATGTCCGATATTTATGTCTTCCTAATTAGAGACATTCGAATACTACAGTTTATGAAGTGTGGAAAATTATTCTACTAGGTTTTTCTATTTATGAAAAGAAAACAATTTATTTTCCAAGTTTAAAGACATGCTAAATTCTAAACTTATTCTAGTTTTTTGTCTTTAAGATGTTTGCTCTATGACTAGGAGGCATTGAAATTCCAATTCTTAAATCATTCAATTATATGCTTGCTTATAATTTGCTGGTTAGATTTTTTTATCTTCATTTTCTTTTGGTTACTTGATTACGGTTCAGTAAATGACTGTGACCGCTTATCAATGTTTGGGTTAACTTTGGTTATGGTACATATTTGACAATCATGGAAAATTTAAGAATTTGTTGTGACTGAAATGATTGTTTGGCTTTGTGTCCCACATAGGTTAGTATTTTCTTTTTCATTATCTTTATATCTACTCTGAGCAAAGTGATTAGGCTTTGCTTGATCTACATATAGAAGTGCCTAGTTCTATATTTTCCTCTTTGATCTCTGTGATGCATGCGTGCTGTTTTTTTTCTCTTGAACCTTGACACTTTAGGTAGTTGTGCAGCCATGTAAGTGGCAATTTAGACTTTTGAAATTGGAATTACTAATTATGTGTTTAGAATCTTAGTGGGACAAGCCTTTTGAACTTTTTTCCATAGAAGGTGGGTTTCTTTGTGGAGGGAATGTTGGGGTATTGTTCTGTGAGGGAAATAAAATCTTCTGATGTTGCCTATATCTGAGGAATCTTTATTATTGGTTGAGTAGGATAATTGGATTCTTTATTAAACTGAGGAGGAAGGGTTTCCTCATGAATTTCTTAATGGTATCGCTTGTAAATAGAAGATTAACCCCACTTACGTATGTATGTCCAATATTTATGTCTTCGTAATTAGTGACATTTGAATACTAAAGTTTATGAAGTCTGGAAAATTATTCTACTTGGTTTTTCTATTTATGAAAAGAAAAAAATTTATTTGCCAAGTTTAAAGACATGCTAAATTCTAAACTTATTCTAGATTTTTGTCTTTAGGATGTTTGCTCTATGACTAGGAGACATTGAAATTCCAATTCTTAAATCATGCAATTATATGCTTGCATATAATTTGCTGGTTAGATTTTTTTGTCTTCATTTTCTATTGGTATTATGTAATTAAAATCAATATTTTCCATGTGCCTACTGAATACGTTGTACCTAGATTTGTTATTAATGGTTTTGTTGATGCCTTTTACTTTCTGAAGGATGATCAATTTGTTCTTCACTGTTTGTAGTGATATCTGTGTGGTTTGTAAACAAATGTGGTAGTTTACAATAACAAAAAATTTTTAATCATCTACTTTACTCTCTTTTCTTGTTTTTCTGCTATTTAAAGAATTTATGCTAACTTAGAAGTTGCATCATGCCTCGCATTTTGGGAATGCATACTTTTTAGTTGAGATAGCTTTCCACGCATTTGGATTAAAAAGATAAGATTTCTTGTAGGCAGTTTATGATTTTAGATCATTATTTCCCATGCCTAATAGTTGTTTTGGTTACTTGATTACGATTCAGTAAATAACTTATCTCTTGTTAATGTATGGGTTACTTTTGGTTATGGTACATATTTGACAATCATGGCAAATTTAAGAATTTGTTTTGACTGAAATGATTGTTTGGCTTTGTGTTCCACATAGGTAAGTATTTTGTAATTATTATTAGGGTAAATTGCAGTTTGGTACCCTGTGGTTAGGGGCGGTTCCAATTTGGTACCCTGAAAGAAAATTTTTGCATTTTGGTGCCCCGTGGTTTGCTCCGTTAGCGAATTGGTCCCATGTGCTTTATTTTCTGTTAGGATTTAACGGCAAATGTGATTGTGACCACCTTAAAATGTCAAAAATCTCCCAACAAGTCTTCTCTTATGCGTTTAAGTCCTTTCCCTTTACTAAAAGGGATCAAAATATAAAGATAATAAAAACTAAAGGATACATTATGTAATTTTACTGTTGAGTTGAAATTAATTATAAAAGGGTCTTTAGAATTCTAATATTACAGAATGTTCTCCTTTTCATAAGATTTTTTTGAATAGGTCTAGATTTCATTACACTTTAATCCCAAAAATTTATGATCTTTATCAAAATAGTCCTTAAAACCTCAAAAGACAAATGAGCATCTATGATTTATCAAAACCCCAAACCAAAAAACCAAGCCATTTTCAAATTTTGAAAACCCCATACATATTCATCATTCTTCACAACCGGGAAGATTGAATAGAGGGAGAAAAAGAATACCTATATTCCTTATAGCGATCAAAGGAATCACCACTCCAACCTTGGGTCTTATCAGCAGCCATAACGGAAAACGAAATCAGGCATAGCAAAACCTCACTCAGCCTAAACCCTAGAGCCGCCTTCCTAATCATCTCCTCCCTTTTGGCCCATCCCGACGGATTTGATGTCGGCGCCGCCGCCGGCCTGGATCTCCCGCCGCAAACACCATCTCCACTGCACCCTACGCCTCCGGGTGTGGGGCCTACCTTCGCCGCCGACGACAAAGGCTCCTCCCTCGCGGCCTAATTAAATACCACCACCGACGAAGGCGGTTTCACTCAACCATGTCCAATTGCTTCATTTTATGTCTCTAATTTTGGAGTCTGAATCACTAAACTTAAAATATAGTTCTAAATTAGGATGTGATCTGCTCCGCGAAATTCTCAATCTTTGACCTGTTTCTCCCTTTTTGTCCAATTTGTTCATATCTTCCTAGTTTCCCCAGAGTCTGTTTAGTGAAGGTATTGTTACATCTTCATTCACTAAATTTTGGTTAAATTTTGGTTTGGGGTTTTGATAAATCATATATACTCATTTGTCTTTTGAGGTTGTAAGGACTATTTTGATAAAGATCATAAACTTTTGGGATTAAAGTGTAATTAAATCAAGACCTTTTCAAAAGAAATCTTATGAAAAGGAGAAAATTCTGTAATATTAGAATTCTAAAGACCTTTTTATAATTAATTTCAACTCAACAGTAAAATTACATAATGTACCATTTAGTTTTTGTTTTCTTTATGTTTTGATCCCTTTTAGTAAAGGGAAAGGACTTAAACGCATAAGAGAAGACTTGTTGGGAGGTTTTTGACATTTTAAGGTGGTCACAATCACATTTGCCGTTAAATCCTAATTGAAAATAAAGCACAGGGGACCAATTCGCTAACGGAGCAAACCACGGGGCACCAAAATGCAAAAATTTTTCTTTCAGGGTACCAAAGTGGGACCGCCCCTAATTACAGGGTACCAAACTGCAATTTACCCTTATTATTATTATTATTATCGTGATCTCTACTCTGAGCAAAGTGATTAGGCTTTGCTTCATCTACATATTGAAGTGCCTAGTTTTATATTTTGCTCTTTGATCTCTGTGATGCATGGTGCTGATTTTTTTTTCTCTTGAACCTTGACACCTTAGGTAGTTGTGCAGCCACCACTTGAATGGCTATTTAGACTTTTGAAGTTTAGTGAGATTGATAGTTATTTTGATATTTTAGGCATTTCCTTCTTTCTCCTTCAAATTAAGATTTGGCCCTTGTTTTTGTTACTTATGAATTTTATTTTGTGTAGTGTAACATGTATCCTTCGTTGGGCCACTTACAATCCCAAAGTCACTTGTCCACAGTGCAAACATCCATTTGAATTTCTCAATGTTCACCGCACTCTTGATGGCAGGTAAAAATTATATAATTAACCCTAATTTGTTTTCTTTTTTTCTAATGAGGCTTCCTTTTCTGATTTAATTTATGCTAGTGCCATTCAGAAAAGAAAAAGTAGTGTCTTTCTATATATGATTGGATGAATGAACTCCCTCTTTTCAAGGATAATTGTTGTAAACTCAAATGCGTGCTTGTTAAGGGTGCTCTTTCCATTAGGTATATATCAATCCGAAATTCTTAATGTTTGCTTTTAAGGCATGACGGTAAATATATATTGTTCTCAACTAGCGATTTTTGCAATTTTTACATGTAAATGGTGCATAGCTCTTGGAGTGGTACTTCTACCATTGAATCAGCTCATTTTAGCATTTTTGTTATTGAATTCCTTGGTGTTTTTACTAACTGATGTTTCATATTGAAACAGTCTTAATGATTACATGTTCGAGGAAAGCGTCTGCTTACTTCTTAGGGCATCATGGTTTAAACCTCTAAATGTGGAAAACCATGTTGAACATGAATATATTTATGAAGATATTGAAGATTATTACGAATACGAGGACGAGGGAGATGACTTGGATGATGTTTATTATGGCGGCTCATCAAGCATTCGCATCGGCAATCGTCGATGGGGAGATAATGGTTATGTTAGGGCTGGGCGGCAACAAGCTAGGCCAGTATATCAGCCAAACTCTCAAAATTCAGGTGCAAGCTCCTCTCGTGAGCCCAAAAACAAAGAGGCTGCTAAAGATGCTTCTACCGGGCGACGGGCAAAGAGAGCATTGAAAAGAGAAGCTGCAGATAAGGCCGCGGCTGCAAAGCATCAGCAACATTTGGTGAGGTTAGGCAGAAAATGATTGTATTTTAAATCAATCAAAGCCAAACCTTGAGACACCCCCTCTCCTTGTCCATCACACAATATTTTCATTTTTATTTTTTTACTCTAATAACATTCTCTTGTACAGTGAATCTGGGTTTTAATTTGTGGATCTGTATCATAATGGGGGGAAATGATGTTTTAGAATAATATCTGTCAAGTAGTTGGGTTGGGTTATTCAGGTGGAATTCCTATCTTACTGTAACATTGGAATAGTTAGGTTTCAGATTATTGGCTCACTCATTTTCTAGCTTGTACATAGTTCTCTGATGATGCATGCGATCGATGGGGTTGTACAAAGTCCAATATGCATTTTTTTTTTATTTCTACCAAACTAACATTAATATAAGAACACAAATAGTACAGATACAACGAAACGTGCTGAGATGTAATCATGCTGAAAGTATTGGCCTCTATTTGGGAAACTATGTTGATGGCACCAACAATACCCAAAGATCCTTTAACAATTTTCTAGAAACACTTGAAGGTAAGCTTCAAGGTTGGAAGCAGCATCTCCTTCCCAAGGCTGGCTGCATCACTCAAAATCTGTCTTGGGATCTCTCTGCATACTCTATATTAACCGTCTTTTGTGGAGAAATGGGTCTCGTAATAGATGTTTACACATGATAAGTTGGTCTAAAATTTGTTAACGGCAAAAGTGTTAATTTCGTTCTTAATGTTTCATATTTTGGTCAATTTTATCCTTTGTTTTTACTTTAGCCAAATATTAACGATGAAATCTACTTAACTAATGATATGTAATGTAAAATTAGTAGAAAAGGAAACTCGAATCTCAACTCATTGAAAAACAGGGTGCAGTTTGTCGTTAATTTATTAAAAATAGTCAAAGAAGAAAATTGACCAAAATGAAAAACATTGGGGATGAAATTGACAAACAAAATTTGAGGATGAAATTGATAGTTGGTGTAAAGTTTGGGGACTAAATTAGTGCTTTTGCCATTTGTAAACCAATTTATATGGGGGGCATAGTGCAAAAAACTGGACCGGCTATTAACCCGGTGGAAGGCTCGGGTCACTGGTTTAATGGTTCAACCGATTGAGCCGGTTTACTTAAAAAAAATATACATTTTTAAATATATATATTCATTAAATACACATAATATCTTACAATAATTTAAATATAAAGTAAAAATTAAACACTTTAGTACCCTTTGGAGCTATTTTGTAATTTTAACCATAAAAAATTTTGTAAAAATTACATATTGATCCCAACTGTTTTTTAAAGTTTTCATTTTAGTCCCTAGATAATATGTATTCAGGGACTAATTTGTAATATTTTTGGGGTCAAGATGTAATTTTGCAAACTTTGGCAGGTCAAACCGGTCTTCCGGTTCAACCACCGGTGGTTGAACCGGCGACTGGTCGGGTCAACTGCATAAACGGTATTTTTGTTTTTCCAGATCGGTCTAGTGCCCGGTTCACCGGTTGAACCGCCCGGTGAGATCCGGTTTTTTATACTATGATGGGGGTCTTGGCTTCAGAAACTCCATGGATTTTAACAAGACACTCTTGACCAAGCAGGTTTGGAAACTATATAACCAGCCAAATTGTCTCTATAGCCGAGTTATGCTCCACAAGTATGGAAAGGGCCCTGCAAGTGATACTCTTAAATGTCCCAATGACGCCTCACTCAGGTGGAAATGAATGTTCAAATCCTTTGAACTGATCAACACCAATTTCAGATGGCAGGTTGGTAATGGGCAAAGAATCCATATCTCAACTGACAAATGGTTCCAACCTGTTAACAACCCAAGTGTCAGCAAGGTGAGCGATCTAATTGATCATAATGGTGCTTGGAAGAGAAACGAAATCCAGATATATAATAATGGGGATGCTTCTTTGATCCTTAACACAATGACCTCTCGGTTCAACATTGGAGACACCATGACTTTCATTCCAACATTGGAGAATTGAATGGCTAAGAAGATTAATAAATGATTACAGTAAGCAGAATGATCTCTCGAAAGATGATAGGCATATGATTGGTTGAATTTGCCATAATCATGTGTTGGTCCATATATTCGTTAAGAAACAAGAAGATCTTTACTAACATGAGTGTCACTGTCACTACCCTTGATGTCATCCATCCTTCATGCTGAGAGAGCCCATAATGATCACTGCAAATGGGGAAGGAGAAATAATGATGTTACTGACTTGGGTTCAAAAACATGACATAGCAATGAGGTCAAAGTCATATTTTGGTCTCTCATGTTTGCTCAAAGTTTCGTTTTGATCCCTCAAGTTTTTTTCGTTATATTTTGGTCCTTCATGTTTGCTCAAAGTTCTATTTTGGTCCCTCAAGTTTTTTTTGTTCTGTTTTGGTCCCTCAAGTTTCTAAAAAGTTCCACCGTTAGTCCCTGACTATTTTCCATCCACTTTTTCGGTTTAAATAAAGGGAAAAAATTAACTTTCATATCCTAACAATTTTGTTTTTACAAAAGGGAATGACCTTAATGCAAAAGAGAAAAATTGTTGGGAGATGAAAGTTAGTTTTTCTTTCCTTTTTTAACGAAAAAAGTGGATGGAAAAGAGTCAGGGACTAACGGTGGAACTTTTTAGAAACTTGAGGGACCAAAATAGGACTTTGGCCTAGCAATGACATTTCTCAGAGCCTTAATTGTCAAAACAACGGTGGAAATGCTAATTTTTTAGTTGATGGGAGGAAATGGAAGAACAAGATGAAACAAGGTGTTGCTATATGCACTTATGAATGTGATTTGCAAAATTTAGTCCTTTCCATTCGAAGATTGCTAGAATTTCTTCTTGCCCAAGGCAGTAAGAGTGCTGTCATGTGGTCACCCAAGAAAACAATCATCAACTCGATCACCAACTTCAAGCCTTGTTCGACGACAGAGTGGGTATTCAAGAATCAGTACATGAAATTTTAAAGAATTTGAAAAGAATTGTATTGAGAAGTAATCGATATGAAACTCGGGATGCGTCTATTTGTGTCAAGGGTCTTGGATATGTAACTGTTCAAGATATAATTTGACCACCTTCTATGAAAATCGTTGATAATACACAACCTATAGCTAACCTAAGAATCTCTATTCTCATAAAGGACATTCATTACCTTGCTGCAACTTTTGACTCCATCAGTTTCAATTCAACTTCTGCATCTATAGACAACAGTTACTTTGAGTTCTTAAATTCCTGTATGGTAGGTTATTCCATCTGCCTTATGTAATTGTTTTACTCTAAATAATAATAATAATAAAAAAGCAAAACCGTATATAGCACTAAAGAAAAACAAGAAAATTAAAACTACGACTATCCCAAGTCTATACTGTAGAAGCTTGCCTTTAATGAATGTCAAATAAAACTGATGTAAATCCATGTGGGTGGGTTATAAATCAATCAATGACCCATTTATATTTGTTAAATGGGTCATGAGTGGGTCATGACCCATAAAATCAAGGGTCGACTCAACTCAACCCATGAATACATTTTAAAATATTTATATTATTTAATTTATAAATTAATTAATAAGAATAATTTTTAAATTATTCAAATTTAGGACTAAATTGCATTCTTTTCTTAGATTTTGGACTGATTTGCAATTTCTACCTTTTTCATGTTTTTAAAAATTACATTTTGACCCAAATTATTTTTTAAACTTTTCATTTTAGTCCTCAAATATCATGATCCAAAGACTTTTTTTTTTTGCAAATTTTGAAAATATTTTGGGGCATTTTGTAATTTTTGCAAAAATATGTGAAATTCATCTTGCTTCCACTGAACTTACAGTTTGGTGGGACTAAAATGCATTCATTTTCCAAATTTAGGACTAATCTATAATTTTATTCTTTTTCCAATATTATTGAAAATTACAATTTGGTCCAAATTTTTTTCTATAATTTTCATTTTAGTCCTCAAATATTATGGTTCAGGGACGTTTTGTAAATTTTGAAATTATTTTGGGGATATTTTGTATTTTTTGCAAAAATTTATAAAATTCATATTCACCCCCTTTCATGAAACTACGTAATTTTGATACAAATTTGGGTTGGGTTGGGTAAAACCCATCTTTTAATGGGTCAATTTTGGACCCAACCCATCTTGACCCATTATCTAAATGGGTTGGGTTAAGTTGGTTAATTTTGTAGTTGGGTTGGTTGGGTTGGTGGGTAATGGGTTGAGATTGTCATCCCTACATTAGAGTGTCATTAGTTGGAGGGGTCAAACGATCATTTTGGTTTTAAATGTATGTTACAATATTCATTTTAGTTCTTTATGTTTCAAAATGTCTAAATTATTTTTAAATGTTGGCAAAATGTTTTATTTTGGTCCTTTACTATTGAATATGGTCATATTTCTTTCGTCTCTCATTTTAAGTTCAAAAGACTTGTCAAAAGTAACTAATAGTTCTGAATCTATTGCATTCGAACTTGAATCAAGAGATATATGATCAATTTTACTTGGTTGAGTGTGAAATGAGCACTTTCAGAATTATTTTACTTGTTTGTTGATAGTCTCAACTAGATAGAGAAAGTACTCTTTGAGAACAATATGTAGTTTTGAACTCGTCAAATTTGAACTTGAAATAAGATAAATATGATCATATTCAATAGTTTAAAACCAAAATAAAATATTTTGCCAACATTTAGAATCAAATGACCCTTTAACTTGTTTAGAGGTAATTAAATTACTTTCTTTTATAATTTAGATATGTTTGAAAGAATAATTACCTTAAAAATTATCTTCTCCAAACACACTATAATAGAAACTCCAGAACAAAGAGACACTCTACTGTTTACTCATCTTGGTCTGCTGTGAGAAAATTTTCGAGAAAATTATCTTCTGCATATATTGCTAGTAGCCAAACTGTTACTATATTTTCAACTAATTCCTAGCGTTATCCAATTCCTATCTTGCTGCAGCCTGAGTTTATGAGAAACCCATTGACTTAATTAGAAGGAGACTTGGCTGGGAGATCATTTTCCACAAGTTCTTGGCAAGTAGTGACATATGAAGCATAAAGACTTTCGAGTTACGAGTTGATTGGTTCAATTAGTTGAACCGACAGTTAAATCAAATGACATCATAAATATATAGTTAAATCAAGAGGAAGAAGAGAGAGGAAAGAGAGAAGAAGAAGCAAGAGAATATTTTGAAGAAGATTGCCAAGTCTAAGCAGAGGAAGAAGCTCAAAGTTGTTCCTCATGATTTGGTTAAGAAGTAGCCTGCCTTTTCTTTCCTTCTCCAGATTTGATTTTAGTGAATTATTTGAATACAACATCTATGTTAATTTCTTTTTTTATTAATGAAATTTTGTTTGAGATAATCATTTATGAAAAATCTCAAGTTACCTCAATGGTTAATTCTCCAGTTTTTATTTTAGTGAATTATTTGTAGTATCTTGCTGTGGCATAGCAAAATGCTTTGATATTTGAGTACAACATCTATGTTAATTTTTTTTTTATTAATGAAATTTTCAGAGGATTGAGAAGAGAAGATGAAGGATCTGGGGTTTCAGATTTGAGAAGAAAGAAGGGAATTTTTTTTTTTGTTTTAGTGGGAAATTGTTGGCCATTTACATAATGTACCCTTTAATTTTTGTTTTCTTTAGGTTTTGATCATTTTTAGTAAAAAGAAAGGACTTAAATGCATAAGAAAAGACTTGTTGGGAGGTTTTTGACATTTTAACGTGGTCAGAACGTTATATCCTAACGGAAAATAAGCACAGGGGACCAATTCGCTAACGGAGCAAACCACAGGGCACCAAAATGCAAAATTTTTTTCTTTCAGGGTACCAAAGTGGAACCGCCCCTAACCACAGGGTACCAAACTGCAATTTACCCTAAAAAATATAATTGTTTTAAATAAAAAATAATCTATAATTATAAAATATAACAATAACACATATAAATCTATAATTTTAGTTTTATACAAACAAAATATACAAAAATCATAACATGAACAATGAACAATTGTAATTAGGCAAGGAAATATGAAAGAGATAATTTTTTTCATTGTTCTAATAGATTTGCAACATTTTATGTTGGGTTTCACACTTTTTTTCTTTGCATTTGGCCCATCAATTCAACAAATAAAAAAGCCTAAAAAATTATTAAAAAAATTTATTGTGAGCAAAGTGAAAAGACTACTAGTATAAGAGCTCACACACATTATACCAAGCCGTTATGATTAACACAAAGTATGAAAAGAAACAATGAGTTAAATGAAGAATTTCTTTGCAATAATAAAGAATTACATGGGTCTCCCACCATGTGTGAACGAGAGATATTGTCTTTTGGGGCCTGTATACATCTATTGGGGAATTTGATCAAATTATGAGTTGACCCGTTAAAATGGTCTCAAAGAGAGGATAAAAATAACACTATAAGTGTGTCATCACGAATAAGGTGGGAATGCATTGCACCGTTTAGGTAATGGCTCGAGTGCACCATTGCACTATGCCATATGGCATAGTGCTATGCAGTAGTAAGACAAGTTATTATGCCCCACATATATAGAGTAATTCAACACTTTTAAGCTTTCTCTTATAATATAAGGCAAAACACCCTTTCGTGCCCTTAACGTTTGCGGTGATTTTCAGTTATGCCCCTAACGTTTCATTTGTGTCAGTTGTACCCCCAATGTGAAACGTTAGTTTCAATTATGCCCCCAATTTCAATCATCCACAAAAAAAAACACCATTTTCGCATGATTTGAGCTCGGTTTTGATCAGATTTCATATGGGTACTCATTTTCGACTCCTAAGAATCATTTTGCACATGGAAATTTTGAGAAAAATGCTTCGTTTTGCTGCATTTCGTTTTGGTCCTTTTTGGGGTTCATCGGGTTCGATTTTCTTCGAATTTGGGGCTATTTTAAACTTAATCTTTGAAATTGATCCAAGGAATCAAGTTTGTGATGTCCGAAAATTAAAACCCATATGAAATCTGATCAAAATCGAGCTCAAATCGTGCAAAAATGGTGTTTGTTTTTTGGATGATTGAAATTGGGGGCATAATTGAAATTTGAAACTAACGTTTCACATTGGAGGCACAACTGACACAAATGAAACGTTAGGGGCATAACTGAAAATCACCGCAAACGTTAGGGGCACGAAAGAGTGTTTTGCCTAAATATAATAAGTATTCCTTCACTATTTCAGTTGTCCATTCCATTTACTTGGATAGAAAGCTTTTCATTGTGAAAACTTTCAACAATATATTTTCTCTCCCTTATGCTTCTCTTTTTACTGCAATCCATCATAATCATCGAGGAGTAGTAATAGATACAAGTGAGTCCCGAATTGATCAAAGTTTCTTGACAAAAATATTTAGAATAGTAACTTCCACTTCTTTATTTATTTATTTATTTATTTTATTCTAATTGGGTGTTGGGCTATGTTTTCCTTTGTATGTACTCCTAAAAGCATTAATTATTTCTATGCATGTACCGGAAGACATTATTATTTCAAGCCCATAAATTTGTTGTCAAATTTTGATTGATATATTTTTGCATATTTAGCTATCATCACTCAAAAGACAGCATTATAGGACTAAAATCATAACTATTGAGGAAATTTAAAATGATCTGGTTGGTGCCAAGGTATACAAAATTACTCTCTTTGCTTGGTTCACAAAACACAATTATCAATTTGAATCAACTGAAAATCCCACATTCTTACATGACGAATTGAGTGGCTAGCAAAACATATTTTTTTTCTTTTTCTTTTTTTGTTAAAAGAAAAACAAGATTTCGCTTTGGTTTGACTATTACAGAGTGCTTGAATAGACATCCACCCAAGCCACTAATTAATTGAAAGAACAAGTTTATTATATAAACTAATCAAATCATAAAAAAATTCCCTAGTCAAGATTTTGCATTGGAAATATTATTTAAAGTGAGATTCGACGTTTTAGTCAATATGTTGATTATTAGAGTCACTTATCTACCTATTTCTTACGTTTTCATAATGCAAATTCTCCTGTACACATACAGCGTTGAGGTACCCACAGTTTTAATTAATGTTAATACATATATAGAATCAAATGATTTAAACAAATTTAAAATTAAGACTATCTTAAAAAAAAGATGTGAATCCCAAGTCAAATTCAAACTATTTGACACTAGACTTTTGTGTACTATTAAAATTGTTTGCTTAAACCATTGAATGATTTATTGTTATTAATATGTATATAGATATAGATTTTTTTGCTTACAAACGTTGAAAAGAGCCACACTACTTACAACACGTATGAATTATTGGTCAAAGGGTTATTTTGGTCCTAAATGTATGCCTTAATATTCATTTTGGTCTTTCATATTTCAAAATGTTTAAATTGGTCCTAAATATTAGCAAAATGTTTCATCTTGGTCCTAAACTATTGAATTTGATCATATTTCTCTCTTTTCTCATTTCAAGTTCAAAGGACTTGTTAAGAGTAACTCGTAGCTCTGAATTCGTCGTATTTGACGAGAAAGATATGATCAATTTTGCATTTGATCATGAAACAAACGGTCCACTTTAAGGACCAATTTGACCTTATTTGTTGACAACCTCAATACGTAGCTTTGAATTCGTCACATTCGAAATTGATACGAAAGAAATATGATCATATTCAATAGTTTGGGACCAAAATGAAACATTTTGCCAACATTTAAGAATAATTTGAACATTTTGAAATATAAAGGACCAAAATGAAAATTATGGCATACATTTAGGACCAAAATGACCATTTAGCCTAAATTATTTTAATAAAAGAAGCATAAAGTTAACATTATATTTTGTTCGACCTTTTTTTTATAAATATCTTTAATATATGAGTTTTCTTTTCAGTTTAAACATTCTAAACAAAATTTGGAGAAAACCTACTTTTTGGTCCCTTAATTGTTACTGAGTCAACGATTTAGTCCCTAAATTTTTGGAAAATACGAATCAGTCTCTTAATTTTACACCTGTCTTTATTTTGGTCCTTCTGCTATTAATCCTCTATCCTATTCCATAAGCTCCGTCGTGTAAGCATGAAGCGCCAAGTCGAAATCCCTGAATTTGAACTCCCAGATGAAGCGTTGGCCAGATCCGAGATCTGGAAGGTTGTCGTCGGCGTCGGAGAAGGTGAGAACGACCTGGATGAGGTTCAAGGCGTCAGCGTTAGTTGGCCTTGAGGAGGCGGTAGTGGTCGGCGGGGTCGAAGTGTGGACTGAAGATGACGCCAAGGAACTCGATGTCCATGGTGATGAAAGGATAGCGATCAATGAGGTTACGGATGAGTTCGAAATAGGAAAGATGATTTGGAAGCCAACTTAGCACTTAATGGTGACACGTCATCACTTAATGGCCACATCATCAGACTAACTGACGATTAACAGCTCAAGGATTAAAACATATACGAAGGTGTAAAATTGTGGGATTAATTCGTATTTTCCTATAATTCAGAGACTAAATCATTGACTCAGTAACAATTGAGAGACAAAAAGTAGGTTTTCTAAAAAAAAAAAATTGTATATGCATCATGTTTGTGTGTGGCAGCGTAATGCCATGGCATACAAACAGGTTTTTGTTTTCCTCATATTTCAGGCAGGTTTAAGAGTTGTGCGCCGCAGGTGTCCGTCGCAATGCATCTTGTGGCATATGATTAATTTACATGTGTTTGATGCTTAAATAGAGGTTATTTCTGATTAGTTGGGTTAAATTTACATGTGTTAAATTTTCTGATTAGTTGGGTTAAATTTTTGTACTCCAGATTTTTTTTATTTTCCTTTTATGTTCTTCTTTAAAGTCTTTCTTAAAATTCTTTTCCTTTTGTTTCTAGTTTCCTTCTAGCTTCTTTACAAACATTAGGAGTTTATTCATATTCAAATTTTAGAGAATGTTGATTATGAACTAAAATTTGATAGAGAAAGTGATCATAAAATGTCACTTGATGACATTATATTAATGAATATTATGAAAATTGACTATATTTATATTAAATTCATATTAATTTATGAAACTTGTATTTATATGTTAATGTAATAATTGTATTTTGTAACATAATTATGATTATTTGAATTTGAATGTTATTATATTTATTTTTTTTTATTATTTTTAATTTATTTTGTCACCAATCCGACCCTGATTAGATTGCACCCCAGTTGAACCATTGAACTTTGAACCGCTGCCACGATCGGTTGAATGTCTGGTCCAATTTTAAAAACTTTGGATTTAATTACTAGTCCAATTTTTTTGACAATTTTCAATGTCTCGATTGTTGGTGAAAAATTTGACAACTTTAAATGGTGAGATAGTTTGAGGTCATACGAAAGTTTTCAACGTTTTAAGATGCAAATCAATAATAAATTTATATATAAATATATAATAAATAATTCTCAAATATAAGTAATTTATAGTAAAAATAAAACTATCTTACTTTCAATCAATGATGAGAAAAAATCTTAAAAATCAGCTTACGCTAATTTGATAAAGACTCTTGCTGATAATGTGTTCTGAACCAAATTAAATATGTAATACAAAAGATATATAGATAGACAGAAGACATAAATAAAATACAAAATTAGTAGACAAAAGGATTTAATTTTTTAAGAACTATTTCATTTTTTTATGATGTGATTCTTCAAGAACTCATCAAATCATGTCATATATACAATTGTATTAATTTCATCTCAATCTCTAAATGTATACAAATGAGTCCCTTTATATAGGATTTATAGATGTAACTTATAACCTACTAAATATATCATGAAGGTGAGAAGTTATAGGCTTTTAATTAATAAGTAGACTAATAGAAGGAAATGTTAAACCTTATATACAAGTGTCATGAAGGAGATGTTATACATGAGATAGATGTGATGTGATCACTCGTCTTAGCATCGGATAATGTTGGGGATATGCACGAATTTGTGGTATAGGTTTTAGTTTGAGTCGCGTCACAATGACACTGTCCTTAAGAGTTTATTCCGCAACCCTCAGTAAATTGGAAGCGGTACTCCCCAGGATTAAACAAACTCTTCTTGTTGGTACAACAAGGCCACAAAACATCAGAAGATAATATCAGTGGGTTGGGTCAGAGTAGTCCCTAAGCCTAGAACACAATGTGTATATATATTAAGGCCGCTGAAGAGAGACGTTGGACAAGGTTATGACTGATTAAAATTGTTGGTACAACAAGGCCACAGAACATCAGAAGATAATATCAGTGAGTTGGGTCAGATTAGTCCAAGCCCAATACGTGATTGGCCCTAAAAAGCCTTAGCGAGGCAAGAACGCCCAAAAGGCACGACGCCGCCAAGAGGGGTAAACTGCGTAAACGCCCAAGAAGCAGAACATCACAGACAGTGGAGAAACACATCAGAATAAATCAAGAATCAATCAGGAATCAATCTAGAATCAACTTAGAATCAATATAGATCAGGGTAATCACTCAAAATGATCTTGCTTCTAAGATTGCGCCCTGACTGGTCTTCACCATTAAGGCGCCAAGTAACAAAAAAGAAATAACGTAGGAGTAAAGATCACAATCAGATCAGAGCATTAATGGCGTGATCACGCCAAGATTTCTCTCTACTAGTATAAAATGGTCAGACCTCTTCATTGGCCAGATACGCTCTAATACTCAGTTAATATTCTTGAGCAATCACAGTTTACTTTACTGACTTTAGCATCGGAGGTGAATTGCAGCCACCCTGTTATTCATTGACTTGCAGGTAACCTACGCCCTAGAGTTACCTCATCTGAACCAGGTAATGACTCCCGGCCAGAACCTAATTTAATAGCATCTTATTATGGATATGATCATCCACACATCACATTCATATGTATATATACATGTTTAGGACAAATAGTTGATTTTCATTAATGATATTAATGTAATTTAATGCAAACTCATCTAAAATGTATTTCTCAAATATTATTTTTTTTATTTCTTTATTTTTGAAATAATTTATAAAATAAAAATTTTCAAAGAGATTTTATCTTCAAAGATAAGTTTTCAAAATCAGATTTAAAATTCTTTTTCAATGCAAAAAAATAATCAAACAAACTCAAAATAATTAAAGACGGAATTCTCTGCGTTTTTGCCATGATAAAATTCATATTTTATGTCTTTTTGAAAATTTGTAAAAAGACCCATGCATGTACGGGAATATCCATCTCTAATTTAGTGCTCTATGCGAGAAAATTCAACTATTAAGAGACCCATGCATGTAGTTAATTATGTGTATTTGTCTATATAATATAGGACTAAGATCTCTAATTTTTTTGTCAATTAAAAAGGTAATAAATATTCTTGAGTTTTAGAACTTGGTAAACAAACCCCTTAAGTTTTTAGTTGTACTCACTTAGAGCCTATGGGTTTTAAAACCTGACAGACAAATCCGTTGAGCTTTCAACTTTGTTCACTTAAGACCCTAAATTTTTTAAAAAATGAAGCTATTTAAGGATATTAAGTGAGTAAAGTTGAAAGTTCATGAGGTTTGTCTGTCAACTTTTAAAACTCAAAGGTCTTAAGAGAGCACAACTAGAAACTCAAAGGGTTTTTCTGTCAATTTTCAAAACTCAAGGGTGTTTTTTGTCCCTAACTTAAAACTCAGAAAATCTTAGTACAATTTAGCCTATAATATATAAATTGAGGTTCAATTATTATTATTATTATTGGCCTGAATTTGAGGTTCAATTATTGACTTTGAATATGAAGTAATCTTAAGTATCGAGCTAATTGTCTCAAGTAATCTTAAGTATCGAGCTAATTGTCTCATCCATTCAGATTATTGTAAATCAACAATAAAATTAATTACCATTATTGATGATGAGTATCCAAGCTAAATATAACACTTTCAAATAAGACCTTAGTGTTTAAGTTTATTCTTAATAATTATGAGGTGTCCGTAGATACTTTTGGTTTTTCACATAAAATAAATTGAAAAACTATTTTAAAAAAATTAAAGATTTTTATCTATAACATAATATTGTTAATTGATATATAATAATTTATAGATGCTTATTTAAATAATTAATCAAACAAAAATTTTCGCTTGCTTAATATAAAATATTAATAAACAATTAACTAAATGTTAAGTATCTTAAATTTATTTTTTGTTTGAATACAATCTTATTAAAAAGATTTACCTTGATTATAAGAGTTATCAATTCGAATAATAATTGATCTTTACTTAAATGTTAAAATAAATTGATAAAAGATATATTGTAATTATAAGATAAATAATAAGTAGTTGGCAATTGAAATGAAAAACTAAATAAGAAGTTTGGTGGAACAAAAATTGATAAAGGCAACACAAATAATGGAAAGGAATTTTGAAATTATGCATCATGATTGATGAGTGTGGATCACACACACACTTTTTCTTCTTCTTCTTATTTTATTTATTTAGTTATTTTGGTACAATAGACACTTCTTCAAATTGTCCGGTTCCTCTTTTAGCCCGCAGTATGCACTTTGATTAATTTCCCCGGATACATATCATTATGCTGGATTCAAAGAAAGTGGGATTTTAATTTTCAAGATGAAAGAAAAATTAGGTTAAACTATAAATTTCCAAACTTCGGATCAAAAACTTTATAAAAATATCTATCAAAATAGGCCAAAGTGTAAATTTGATATCATATCTTTTGTTTAGTTCTCATTTGATCTTGTATATATATATATTTTTTTTGTAACTAAAAGTTTAGGTGAGTTGGGTCCCGGAGGCTCACCAAGGCTAGAGCATGCCTTCAGACTCTATGAGCGCTTACAAAGATACTCGTAGATCGTCTACTAACAAGGTCCTCCTCACATCGGCAATGAGATTCGAACTCACGATTTTGTAGGTTATGAATTGACTTCTTACCAACTGGTCCAATTTGTTGGTTGGTCTTGTATATTTTTTTTTATTGCAGATTAGGTCTAATATCTTTGAGTCAGATGCGGAATTGATCCCTTATCTTTGGATTAGGTGCAACTAACAGTCGAATCTTTTATAAAGATATGAGACTAATTTTTCAACCTGACCAAAAGATATGAGACAAAAAATTATATGTGAGCAAAGTAGGAAGAGTAGGTAAATTTTCCAACCTGAACTAAATTTGGACTGAATTGGTAGTCACATGTCGTACTGAGCTAAATATAGAGCTAAGAAAAAAAAAGATACAAAATTAAATTAGAGTGAATAAACGATATGAGACTAAATTTACACCATGACTATCAAAATTTGTTCATTTTAGGTTATGGCGCTTTAATGATTTTCATTTTAAATTCGACACAAATTAGTAATGTTCTAAGGTAAAGAAAAAAAAAAAAAACTCGTACATTTATGTGATTCTTTTGACCCTACCACTGAACATATACAATGGAGTGTGAACTTGAAAATCAAGAAGATGGGATGGGATTTGTTGAAATGAAATGAGGAGATTTAATAAATATGTTTATTAATTATAAGAATTTTTAGTAAATATATTATGGGTAAAAAGAAATGATAAAAAATATCTAAAATTAGCGGCTAATAAAATGTGACCAACTCAATAGGAGGAATGATTATATCTTGCTCGATTAATCCAAAGAGTAAGAATTATATTTATTGTCTATTTTATACATACCGGTATAAACTAGTATAGGGATGGCAAAAATTCCCCATGAACGGGGATATTCCCCGCGGGGATTCCCAGATACGGGGAAAAATTTCCCGCGAGGTCGGGGACGGGGTGAAATTTGACCCCGTAGAGAGTTCGGGGACAGGGACGGGGAGTATATTCCCCGCCCCGCGGGGTCCCCGTCCCCGAATTATATATATATATATATATATTATATTTTATATTATTATAATTACAGATAATTTATGTCCGTTAGATCTAGATTTGATGATTGATTTTCAGCCCTGGGATTTAAGCCATATTAACACACATAAATCACAACTCTGAATCTGATTCTAAATTTCTAACCTAGCCGCACAGCACATACACTCACTTCTCACAAACTCACAAAGTCA
>QANZ01006002.1:106260-125645 GCA_003254925.1 Chamaecrista fasciculata
TTTTTTTTTATCTTTCTTTCCTCAGGTTTTTTTTATTATTATTACTATTTTACTATTTTCATTTATTCTTATAACTTTGTTCTTTTTTTTTTCATTTTAATTTGTTTCGATTTTTTTTAGGTTGTTTACATTATTTTAACTTTTATTTTGTTTTTATTTTCATTTTTATTATTTAGTGTTGCTTTTTCTCTTCTTTAGTTTTTGTTTTTGTTCTTGTTTTTATTGTTTTTTTTATTTATTTAGTTATATTTTCTTCTTCTTTTCATCCTTTTTATTTTATTTTTGTTTTGTTTTATTTTTTTTATTATTGTTATTATTATTACTATTACTATTTTGACTTTTTTCTAAATTTATTTTTATTTTATTTCCATTTCAGTTTTAGGTGTCATTTTTATTTATTCTATACTTTCTATCCTTTTTTAGTTTCTCTATTATATTATATCATGTTCTTTTAGTAATAAAATCATGCATTTTAGAGATGATTTGTCAAATTTAATAAATCCAAGGGTACTCCATGTCAAAACATTGTTTTTGAAAACCTTCGCGAAATGTTTTCCGAACTCATTTTAACTCTCTTTTCGCGTCGTACACGTCGCATTTCAGGTGCGACAACCCTTATTGTTTAAAAACAAGTGTATTATATTTAACAATATAATAAGATCAACATAACTTTTGAGGGCATGTGCCTTTGAGTTTTCATTACAATTTTGCATTGCAATATACATTTTACTGCAAATTTTGAGATCATTACAAATTTGTATTTCCTTGAAAAAAAAGGTATTACTTTCTACTTTTGGATTTGTTTTGGAGCCATTTGAGTCTCACAAACCGTCAAATTTACGAAGAAGTTTACGGCATCTTTTTTTTTTTTTTTTACATAGACAAAGGAAAAAAAACTCAGACACAAAATTAAACAGGGACCATTCTAGGTAAAGCTACCCCAGCAAGGTCATCCTGAAGAAGAAGATAACAAGAGGATGGAGGAACATCAACAATATTCAAGAGAGTATCAATGCTTAGAGCATAACTAGCCATCCAATCTGCAACTCTGTTTCCTTCCTGACGTGTGTGTGACAACCAGACATCCCAATCCTTCCTCTGAAGCGAAATAATTATGCTAACAATGTTATCAAAAGGATGAGTAGGCACACAACCACCCTTCACCAGATTAACTGCAACCATGGAGTCACTTTCTATCCACACTCTTCGATAGCCCAGCTTCCACGCCGTCTCTAAACCCAAATAAATACCCCACAGCTCTGCAGCAAGGACAGACCCGACGGCTAGATTTTTAGTGAAGCCATTGAGCCAACGTCCGCTACCATCCCGGAACATGCCGCATCAAGCAGTACGACTACCACCTTCAAGACAGGCTCCGTCCGTATTGCACTTCACCCAACCATCATCTGGAAATGTCTAGCTAATCATCTTCTCAATACGACCAATTTTGGCCTTTTCCAAAGTAATGTTACTATATTGGATGCCGCGAACACGATGAATGACGCTCCAAATAAAATCCCCAGTACTCTGCACCTCCTTTGAGAAAATGGCCCGATTCCTACCACTCTAAATGAGCCACAAAGTAACTGGGAAGACACTCCTCCAATCCAAACCCTGCCACGTAGCTCTTGATCGTAAATTCCCCACCATCCAATTCTTTAAATTGGTCTGCACGAAACTGCTCCACTCTGTTTGCGGTACTATAGACTTCCAAATGCTTTGGACAACACTACAATCACGCAAAGCATGTAGCACACTTTCAGAAGAAGATCCGCAACGTTGACAAGTGTCAAAAACACACATACCTCTACTAGCTCTGCCCAAGTTCGTTAAGAGCTTCTCCTTCGCAGCAAGCCAAAAGCAAGTCTTGATGCGTTGGTGGCCTTGCCATTTCCAAATAAGAGGCCATATGTCATCCTTAGGAGGTGAAGGACCCATATCCATAGACCCGTAGGCACTATTCACACTGAAAATATGATGCTCACTAAACTTCCAAACCACCCTATCCTTTCCATCCTCCGAGCCAGGTGGAAGAGTAGAAGCAAGACGCATAAGAATGCTAGTAGGAAGTTGAGACCAAAGCTCATCCCATCTCCAATCCCCATCCTCAGCAACATAAGAGTTTACTTTCCTCTCCATGTCAACAGTTTGAGTAGCATCGTCAACCTGAAAAACAAGAGGTTCATTCATTAACCAAGTGTCAGTCCAAAAATTGGTAGTCGAGCCGTCACTAACTTGCCACTTAACCCCTTTGAGGACAAACTTCCATGCATTACGAAGACCCCTCCAAGCATTGGATTCAATATTACTTTTCTCCACTCTAGGGATGACGCCATCACCACACCCATATTTAGCTCTCATAATACGAACCAAAAGCTTGTCCCTCCTAGTAATCAATTCCCATCCCAGCTTCATCATGAACAATATTCATACGTCTTGTGGATTTGATGTCTAACCCACCATTTTTCCTTGGCCACATAATATTATCCCAAGCCACCAAATGTGGTTTCCTGTAATCTTCATTTGTGCCCCAAAGGAAAGAGCGACTGATTTTGTCAATATCGTCACATATATTGACAAGAAGAGTAGTCGACCGCATGTAATAGATGGCAATGGTGTTGAGAACTAATTGAACAAGGGTCGCTCTCCCAACAAAGGTCAGCTTTTTTAGCTTCCAAATACTCAGACGTTTTCTGACTTTATCTTACAAATTGATAAGTATTACGGTTAACCCGAGTATGATGGAGGGGTATGCCTAAATATTTTCCCAAATTTCCAGAAAGAATGAAACCAGAAAGTGTGCTCCAAGCTAACCTTCAAGCCAGAAGCTTTACAAAAAGACTCCAAACACTTCTTAACAATGTTCAACTGATCATGTGTAGCATCCGCAAATAAGAAAAGATCATCAGCAAAAAATAGGTGGGAGATAGGATGACCTCCTCTAGAAAGCATCATCGGCTTCCAAGCACCACCATTGATAGCATCATGAATATCATGGCCTAGCCTTTCCACACACAGAACGAAGAGATAGGGAGATAGGGGATCGTCCTGCCGAATACCTCTTTCCATTTTAAAAGAATCAGAGAGAGACCCTGTTGGGAAATCAAGGAACACCTCTATGTTTCATATCCTGAAGGATCTGCGAATCCTTTTTGCATATCCTTTATCATATATTTTATTTTGATAATTCACAAAAATTTTGTAATAAATATTTTTAATGTTCTGGAAATTTGTATATTCGAATTAATTCTTATCTGGATGAAATATGATTAGTGCTAATTGATTTAACTTGATTTGATCATTAAATAAGCAAGATCATAATCAGATCCTGATATAAAAGGAAACAAAATCTGGACAGATTGCGCAAGCTTTAAATGAAGATCTTTGTGATTATATCATGCGCTCTTGATTAGGAAATAAGTAATATGAGATTATTAATTGATTATTACATGATTTGAATGATTGAATTTAGTTTCCTAACTTATGATTTTTGTTTAATGCGAGGATCTATATATGGAAACATTTCATATCCTGATTTCCAGATCCTGACAGATTAAGGCTGAATCCTATTGGAGCCAAAACGCAAATTCAAATTGTGTGGATAGTAAGAAAGACATTTATGGATTATAAACGTTGTAGCTGGCATTAGCATTGAAGGAAATCGAAGATTATTGATGACCTAGCCGTTGGATCATATGGAAATCGAAGAATTCAAATCAATTCCTATTTGAGCTCTACTTCAACGAAGACTATATAAAGAAGAAGAAATGAAACGTTGAAGACTACTGAATTTGAGATATTTGAGCTGCTATCAAGAGAATTCAGAAAACTTAGTGCTACATACATGTGTTGTAATCCTTAGTGGAAAAATCAATTAGTGTGAACCTACTCTTTGTGAGAGACACCATCTTTTCATCTATATTGTATGATTCATTCAAAACCTTAGTGGCAGTAGGTTTCCTTCCTCGTTTGTTGTGAAACCCTAGTGGTGAGCCATGTGTGGTTCCAAGATAAGAGGAGTTGTATGGGAACCTTGAGACTACCCGTGAGGATTTGTGGGGACTGTAAAAGAGAGATTGTAAAGCCTTAGGGGTGATCCAAATCTTAGGTTGGTTCCATTGTATTGGTCGGTTGCCTACAAAGTATTAATATACAAATTCCCTTGCATTTTCGCTTGGGGAATGGATGTAGCACAAGAGGAACTTCCATTTCAAGGTTTAAGCTCTTGTGTGAACCACTATACATCGTGGTGTAAATCTCTCTATCCCTTAACTCTTTAATTCCGCATTTTATATCTTTGAGTTAAGTGTTCAAAAGGTTTTAAGAAAAAGGTTTTTGATAAAATTGTTGTTAAGGAGATAAAACTATTTTCAAGGAAACAAACTGTTTTAGAGGAATTGAACTGTTTCTAAGGAAGTGATTTGTTCACTGAAGGAACTGAACGCTTTATCAAGGAACTAAATGTTTTCGTGAAGGAATTAAGGTTTTACTGTAAAGGAACTGATGTTAAGTAAACCTTCTAGTTAAGGAAGTGAACTTTCAGTAAGGAACTGATTTTATACAAGCAACTCCTTAACAGTTTGCGAAAAAGTTTTCAGATCCTATTCACCCCCCTCTAGGATCTCCTTATGCATTTTTCCTAACAGACCCATTCCACATAATTCTCATGTTAGCCGTGGTAACACATTGCATAATAATCGAGATTAAATGGTGGGAAAGACCAACCTGATAAAGAGTATCTTTAAGAAAAACCCAATTTACCCGATCATAGGCTTTCTCCAAATCAACTTTGATAGCCATATGTCCTTTCTTTCCCTTTTTCCTCTCCATGAAATGAAGCACCTCCTGAACAATAATGATATTATCAATACTAGACCAGCCCCCAACAAAACTCGCCTGGGTGTGGTTGACCAGGTAATCAATATAATGTTTGAGACGAGAAGCAATAATCTTTATGATGATCTTAAAGATAACATTACAAATAGAAATTGGCCATAGTTGTTTAATATTCTCAGGATTCTCAACCTTTAGAATCAACACCAACATCGTCTCATTGACACTCTGAATAATTCTAGGATCCCAAAAACAATTAGTCACAAAATTACAAACCGTCGCTCCAATAGTCTCCCAACTGTTTTGAAAAAATGCCACGTGAATACTGTCAGGCCTAGGGGATTTAGAAGCTTCCATGCTGAAGACAACGCTTTTAACATCATTGATCAGCCCAAATATTGATATGATATTTGGTCTTCTTTTTACGTGTTTATAATGCTAATATGTTCCAATTAGACCAATTAATGTATTAAGGGCTGCACTAAGGTATGACATAATAAAATGGATAAAAATAGGTTATTTAGTGTTTATTTATTGTATTTTATAAATAAGTGCTATTTAATGGGTTTGTCAGTGTTTCAGATATCCAAACAGGGTCTAACCAAAGGGGAACGTCTAGAATCAACGAGAGGATCACAAAAAGCACAAAATGTTTTGCGCCATTATGTTGGGCCGCCGGCCCAAATCATGACTTCCCGCGGTGCAAGTCTCTGAGAGGAGTATGACGTCAGCAAGAAAGCTTCAGCGCAATATCATGTTGCGCCGTCACTTTGAGCCAACGGCCCAAATTGGAAATCTCGCGGCGCAGGTTATTCCGAAGTTTAAACATATAATTTGCACGACTAGGATTCAAGATACGGAGATAATAATCGAAAAATCGCGGATATTGCGTTGCGCCTCCGTGTTGGGCCGCCGGCGCAGATGACGGCCCAAGTCCAAAATCCAATTGCTCTGTCGGGTATGTCCTCATTAATATCACCTCCATATAACTCGGAATCCTCCTCCACAAAGGCGAGATAATCAAATCTGTTGCCTTCTTGGCTAGCCTGACCCGCAGATTTCGCAGGAGCCAGATTTTGTGCAGCCATATTAGCCTTCAACATAGATTGGTCTCCTCCCAGAATCCCCTTCCCTGATTTACTCCCCCGATTACGCCGAGTAGGTTTACGCGTTATCATCCACGCTTTGAAATTCTTTAAGTGAGATTCCGACGTCGTACCATGAGTTTCTGTCCCTTTTGTCGCCGTGTTACTACCCCCTGGCCGACCCATCTCCGTAGTGGGCTTCTTCGACTATGGTTTAACTCGATCGGGGCAAGATTCTTGATGGTGACCATACTTTCCGCAACCAAAACATATTAATGGGAGTCCTTCATACTCCACCTTGTACAGCGTCTTCCGCACTTGGACTACAAAAACCAACGTCATATGAAGGTTTACCTCTACACAGATTCGTGCAAACTTCCCACGAGAAGTTGCACCGAGGCCATGCATCCCAGTAGGTTCCTTGATAGTATGGATGTCCACTCGTAAGGTACGCCCAACAATATTCCCCACCTCCCATAACATACGCTTGTCATAGTATTCAATGGGAAGTTCTGGGATCCTAATCCATATCGCCTGTCTACTCACATTCTCCTCGTACAGTTTGAACTCTAGCCTCCATCTTTGACACATAAGGTAGTGCCCAACAACTATCCAGGGGCCTTCTTCCAGTGCGAATCTAAAATCGGAATCATCTGTAAAACGAACCAAATAATAGTTATTCGGTACATTTATCATCTCAAAAGGACACTTAGGATGCCACAATTTCTGTATACAACTCAGTAGAAATTTATATCCGACTTCCTTCCCCGGGACCTTTATATAAAGGGACCTGCGCCAGGGTCTACAGAGATCAATCCGTCGTTCACGTGAAATATCCACCCCAGGCTGTAGAGGACCATCCTGTTTCTTCAACGGGTTCTCCTCGTCATCATCAGAAAGGTCCTCATCAGTAACGGAGGGAGGACAGATAATGAGGGGGGGGGGGGCAAAGAGAAATATGTATAGAATATCATGTTTAAAAGTCCAAGAAAAAAAGAAAAAAATAGAGTTGTACAAGCTGGGAATCAAACCAGCACCATGTTTGATAAGAAAAACACATATACCAGCTAAGTTATGTTCTATTTTGTTCTAAACTTGTACAGTTTTATATTTATTATGTCAAATTCTGGGAGGGGGGGGGGGGCATGGCCCCTGCCAGCCCCTGGCTCCATCCCTGGTCCTCATCATCCTCTACCTCTATATCATCCCTAATAGAATAGATTTGATGAGCTCCATTAACACCGCGAAAGAGACCGCGATATGACACAAGGGCTCTCTAAGGGACACTACTCTTGCCTTCCACACTCGGTTCTGGAGGTTGATTTTCTCTACCATAGTGTCATCCGTAATAGCCTCCTCTACAACATCACCTTTAGCTTTCTTGATATATTTTTTTTTATTATATTTGCATCTAACAATTTTATTCCTCATATGCTGTGATATTTGATATGTTTACGACATCTTCATTCGTGAAGAAAACTACTTTTCTGATATGCAAGGAGTATAATTGTAAGTGTTATGTTGGCAACACCAAGATCAGTGATAATTTTTATCCTGAGGATATTTTCCATATAGGATCAGTTGTGCTTTCAATTGTATCTCTAGTTCAACATTGTTTACAGATTATGTTTCATGTATTATTAGATTTGTGTTTTCTGAACGATTGCAAGGAGTATCTCTACTTTTTTTTAAAAGAATTTGGCTGTGATGCTTTTAAAAAAAAGTAGTGACTTAAATTCTTTACCTCTTTAAACGGGATAATGTTGGTTCCCTCTTTTTGGTCCTGATGCTATATATGTTGCGTTACTCAATCTAGTTGTTAGTCGCTATTTGATTCTTCTCCTTTTAAAATTGCTAGCCACTTTGCATAATTTAAAAGAATATTATGATATGATTTGGAGTTTTGTTCTTTGCTACCCTCAGTATTACTCCCTCCAGTTCTATATATCTGATGTTTTGGAGAACTTTTTTTTATTTCATTAATATCTGATGTTTTACAAATTTAAGAGAACATTAATTATTTTTTTACCATTCTATCCCTATTATATATAGTAGAGTCATAAATGAATAAACATTTTTCAAGTAATTTAATAAGGATAGTTTAGTCTTTTTATCTCATTTTCCTCTTCATTTTAGGTGAGCCAATCATTTCCTTAGTCCGTGTGCATTTACCTTAAACATCAGATATATAAAACTTGAGAGAGTATCTATCAATTCTACCCTATGTACTATCCTTTTCTAGTGTTAATGAATGTGCTTTAATTTGAAATGAAGCAGTAACACATAATCCACCAACCCTCACAAGTCAAATACCCTAACATCCTCAATCTCGATTTAGGGCTTGAAGCTCATGATTGGATATCTGAAATTCATGCCAAGAATTTAAGAGCATGACACAAAGATTCTTGGACCAAAAATGGGGTGATTAGAGTATCATAATCCCCCTAGCACAAGTTTTGGGATTCCCCAACAAATTGTGTTCATCTATTAATAAATTTTGAATATTCTAAAATGGGCACGTATTACTCTAAAATACTTCTATTCTAATTACTCATAACTTTATTGATTTTAACATTGAAGGTGTCTTACACGAATCTCTTGTATGATTCATTACTTGCAAGATACTCAATCGGAGTGTATTATTTAGAATCAAATAAGACTCTTCAGCCTTAGTCTAATTCATCAAAATAAAAATTTCCATAAAAAAATATACAAATCAAAAAGTAATTGTGTGTAAAATATAGTAGGTTTGAAATTGGTATCTGATAAACGTTGTAAAAGAAAATAATTATATGAAATAAATTTAGATGAAAATTGTTCTAGGCAAGACCATGGTTTATCAATATAATTTATTGAATAGGAATTTTGGGATTAGTGTAGTACGGTTGGCATGTAGTGATAAAGTGGTATGGGAAGGAGTAATGGAGTGGGAGGAGAGAGAGTTAGAGTAGAAGAAATGAGTGATAATTCTTTTTTTTCTTCTTTTGGGTAAATAAATGAGTGATAATTCGATGGGGCCATTGGTAATGACAATTTAAATGGTGGGTCCTCCAATATTTTGAGTGGAGAAGATTATTTGTCAAGCTGCAATGTCAAGCAAAGCAGAAAAACACCTCCCATTCTAATTTGATCTATTCCCCACCCAACCCCAAAACAAGGAGCACCAACCATACGAGGACAAATAATTATAATATATATATATGTCAAAATATAAAATTGGTTTCATATCTCTTACTCGGTTCTTAATTTGGCCTCGCATGTTTTTGTTTTACTTTTGATCTCATATATTCGGGGTTAGGTATAGAATTAGTTTCATATTTTTTTTTTCAAAATTGGTCTCATATCTTTTGGGACTAATTCTGCACTTGACCCAGAGATATGAGATCAAATCTACAACAAAAAATATGAGATCAATTCTGCACTTGATCCAAATATATGGGGCCAAAAGTACAATAAAAAAAGATCATGACAAAATTGACAACTGAGTAATAGACATGGGATCAAATTTATACTTTGATTTATATATATACACACATATACAGTAAACATTCAAATGACTCTTCTAACGAGTTCTTGTTAGAATTTTATCGCTAATTTATGTGGACAGTGGATTAACATTAATTAATTATTATATTAATTAATTGTTTTTTTTTTTTTGCTTATTAGGTGATTTAATTGATTTTGAATAAAAATTAAATTTGAGTTCTTTTTTATTATGATAATTATTGGTAGATCAAATTACTTAAAAGCCTACCAAGATAATTATTGGTAGATCACATTACTTAAAAGCCTACCTAGAACGAACAAAGACGGTTACTTACGTCTTGAGAATATTAGTAATTATTTTATTAAATTATATTTGAGGATACAAAGTATTTTATTTTAAATATAAATTGATATATATTTCAATGAGGTGTTATTTTATATATTTATCATTTTTCTATTAGATAGTTTTTTATGTTTTAATAATAATTTTGCTCAAATAAAAGTGTGTTTAATATATAAGCTAGTTTTTTGGGGCTCTACTATCTGTAAGATTTTGGCAAAAGTAAACTCATTTTGAGATAAATTAACTAATTTTTGAAGATGAAAATGATTGAAGTATATTAATATTTAGTATTATGATAAATGTTCTCGGAACCAAATCGTTCAATGAATTGGAAAAGTATTAGATCCATGATTTGATCGGTTTAGTTAGTCGAACAATGATTTAACCGGACAAGTAATAAATAATAATTATTAATTATTTTAGATATAAATAATATATGAAATAGAAATATTAAAATTACAGTCATAATAAATATTTGAAAACGGCCAAACTCCTATTTTGGTTCCTCAAGTTTGTTCAAAGTTCTGTTTTAGTCTTTCAAGTTCTTTTTGTTCCGTTTTGGTTCCTCAAGCTTAGAAAAGAAGAGAAGAAGAGGTTGTTGGCAGCCGAAAGGAGGAGGAGGAGACTATATTCTTTTTTTATTTTTTTATTTCGATTCGAAATTGACTGAAACATCCATTTATTATTTTCTTATGTTTTGATTATACTATAAAAGGAAAATGACCTTAATGCAAAAAATAAATAAATAAAAATTTTAGGGGTTGAAATTCATTTTTTATTTTTCTTTTACAAAAAAGTGGTTGGAAATTGGCTAGGGACTAAAGCTAAAACTTTTTGGAAACTCTAGGGACCATAATGGAACTAAGAAAACTTGAGGGACCAAAACGAAACTTTGAACAAACTTGAGGGACTAAAATAAGACTTTGGCCTTTCTAAATTCATCAGTTTTCCTAAATAATTAAGACCAAAGTCCTATTTTAGTCCCTTAATGTTTTCAGAAAGCTCCACCATTAGCCAAAGCAGATTTCCATCCGCTTTCTCCGTTAGAAAAAAAAAAAAAAGGAGATTTATGTAACGAGAGACCAATTGCCATATAGAAGTTGTTCAAGAAGTCAAGAACCAAAGAGCAATACCCAGATTCAAGTTGTATTAAAACATTTTGTAGTTGCTTAGAAAGGAAGAAGAGGAAGACATAATGCTCGTTCTTTTATTATTTTTTTTTTTGGGTAAAATGCACTTTGGTACCCTATGGTTAGAACCGAATCCACTTTGGTACCCTGAAAGACAAAATTTGACACTTTGGTACCCTAAGGTTTGCGTCGTTAGCATTTTGGTACCCTGTGGTTATTTTCCATCAAGATTTAACAAAAAATGTTGATGTGGCTCAATCTTAACCGTCGATTTCTACTACATCTTATTCATTAGTTTCTGTTGCAGCTTAAACCATATTTCACTCCTCAACAAGATTTCTTTTGTGCGTTTAGGTCCTCTCCCTTTGGTAAAATGAATCAAAACACAACAAACCAAAAGAATTGATGGAGTTTTCTATAATTTCATTCCAACTTTATTAAATTATTTAGTGAAACTAAATATTAATTATTTAATTTTTTTAAATTAATTAATGTGAATATTCTTCAAATTATTCCTCAAATATCATGATCTAGGGACTTTTTTTGTAAATTTTGAAACTATTTTGGGGTATTTTGTAATTTTTGCAAAATTTTTGTAAAGTTTATCTTCTCACCATTAAACCACACAGTTTTAGGACTAAACTGAATTTATTTTCTAGATTTATGACTAATCTGTAATTTTATTCTTTTTCCAATATTTTTCACAATTACATTTTGACCCCAAAATTTGTTATAATTTTCATTTTAGTCCTCAAATATTCTGATCTAGGGACTTTTTGAAAATTTTGAAGCTATTAGGGGACATTTTGTAATTTTTGCAAAAGTGCTAACAATTTTCCGTTAAATCTTGACGAAAAATAACCATAGGGTACCAAAGTGCCAACGGTGCAAACCTCAGGGTATACCAAAGTGTCAAATTTTGTCTTTCAGGGTACCGAAGTGGATTTGGTCCTAACCACATGGTACCCTTCTTTTTTTAATCTTGGTATGAAATCGACTAAAATTCCCCATTCATTTCTTTTTTTTTCGTTTTGATCCTATTACAAAAGGAAAAGAACCTTAATGCAAAAAATAAAATTGTTGGTGAGGTGAAAGTTGATTTTCTTCTTTCTTTTCTTTTGTTTAACAGAAAAAGTATATGGAAATTGACTAGGGACTAAAGGTGAAACTTTTTGGAAACTTCGGGGACCAAAACGAAACGAAAAAACTTTAGGGACCAAAATGAAACTTTGGGCAAACATTAGGGGACCAAAATAAGACTTTGGCCAATAATTAATTTTAGATTACAACAATTTATATGGAGAGATTAAGATTGATAACAAAATAATTTTTGAGGGACTAAATAGAGAAAAACTTTTTTAGCGACTAAGTTTAAAAATTATTAATATATGAGGGACTATAAATATAATTTTAATATTTTAATTGAAACGGATGATTCTTTAGCGGTTCGCTGGTGTAACCCGATTTTGGCGGTGCTATCCAATTATTTTAGATTCAATTTAGTTCAACTGTCAAAACGGTTTTCAATGCCAAACCAACTTGTTCTTTAGTCTAGTCAATAGTTGAACCGATCGGATCGTCCAATCTAATCCGGTTTTAATAACATTTATTATGACCTTCTTGAACTAAAATATAAAAACTCAAATTTTAAAGATTAAATTTTTAATTCGTATATTTATGGAGAACAACTTATACATTTATTTCTCGAATTTGAGTCCTTTTATGCGAATAATTTACATAGTAGTATTATTTGAAGAGAGTGGAATATACTGACCTAGGATATGAATTTTCATATATTTATGACATTTATTAGTTGTATTATTCAAATATTTGTGTCAAAATCTTTTCTGGAATAATTCTTTACAATTTTTTAGGTTAATATTTAAGAATTTAACTTTTTAGAAAGTCCATTTTTCATATATCATTTTCCGAGTTTATTTTTGTTAACTAGTTATAACACTTACAAAGGTATATAAAAAATTAGAAAATAAACAACTATCAAATTTTCGAGATCCATTTACATTTATGGGGGAGTCCAATTAGATTATTAGTTGATCAATTAAAAAGAACATGGAGAAAGGACACCACTCGCACCCCCAGGTGCTGCCCAAAAGGGGTTGTGCGTGGGGTGTGCGCCACGGCACACAATACAGTGGGACATGTTTGTGCTAGGGCTATGCCACAACTCGCAACACTACAAGTCATATTGCATATGTGTCAATCGCCATAGGCTTGCACTACGATGCAGGGCAATTTCATCATCTTTCCTCAAATATAAATAGGAGGCCTCCTCCATCATTTTATTTGTTCATTTACTCTACTATCATAAGGAAGCTCCTTAATGGGAGAACCATAAACAATCTTTTTCCCCCTCTCTTTTCTCTTTTTTCGAGTTCTTTGTTCATGATTAGTTGCAAAAAACAATTTTATTTCTAGTAGATAAAGTCAAGAATTTGGTGAAGACCAATTTCCATCAAGGAGTCTAGTAGAAAAGCTTAAGTCCTTGGTGGAGTAGAGTTTTTGACTAGGACATCCAGGTTAGTAAACTTTTGCCATTTCAGTGTGTTTCAGTCCCTATGTCTGATCTTAGAGCCCTGTCTATATTCATTAATATCAAAGCTAGGTTACACTAGTGTTCTATTATCTAGGGGTTTGTTGAGACAAAAAGTTTTCGGGATATATTTATCTCTTCCCCAATGATCTTTTTATTCTGTGGGTTTTTGTTGAAAAAGTTTCGATAATATATTCATTCTCTGATTCAAAAGCTTTCGTTAAGGTTTGTGCTAAAAAGTTTAGGGATATATTTGTTATCCTGTTCCCTAAAAGTTTTGGGGTTTATATTATATTTGTTTTTTTTTCCAACAAGTTGAAACAATTATGTTTGTGTTTTTCTAAAAATCAGTAACATGTATCGGTTCATTGAGATGAGATTTATGTTTCCCTGGGTTTAAGACCATGCATAGTTTTTTTTTTTTTTTGAGTTTTTTTATATGAACTTTGGAACATGCATAGGTTCCCTAGATTATATATTTTTATTTATCTCTGGCTCAATCTTTGTGATGATTCATAGACCCTACATATTAATTATAAAAATAATGTGTTTTGTTTTAAATAATTGATATATATTAATGAAACAAAGAAAATGGGGACAGTTTGACCGTGGCCCTTGGCCGGTGCTATCGTATGTCATCATCAGTGGTGGCCAGTCAGGCAGTCCACAATGACTACGCCTCCGTAGGCAATTGGTCTATTGTCCCTATCACCACAACAATGGTCGGCGTGTTGGAGATTGTGCCCTAGGGCCAATCATTTTATGTATATGTTTTGAACATATTGATTAATTTATGGAGATAAATTAATGTGTTATCATATTATTAGCATGTTTACTATGATAGCGTCCTTGATTAGTTATGAGATAATTAATCTAAATTCGTCCCTGGTCGATTGTTCTCGTGGGAGGGAGAATGAACTAAGACCAGCATGACCTCGGTGTATGGAGATGCATGCACTAGATGCTTTACGAGAGTCATGGTGCAATTATGTAAGGGGTTACAAGTTGTTGGACTGACCCGGAGAGTCCTGCATGGGTTTAGTCATTAGCTTAGTCTCTCCTGTACACCTGTCACGATGCCTTAGACCTGAGGTCTTCATTATTCCGGCGTTGTAGTTGTCAGACTTTGGCCTAGTCTAACGTTGCCCGTAGCAGGGCAGCCATAAGGGATAGGTACGGGTTTGGTTGATTGCAGTGCTGAGGAATGTGGTAGGCCAAGATGGGATTTTGTCCCTCATATATATATGAGAGATATCTAACTGGCGCCCTCAATGAGTCTTTCCAAGGAATGTGTGGCCACACTGGGAAATGGGACTTACTCAGGAAATCGAGAAAGTTGAGATTTGGATTATGGATGACTTTCCCGTGCCTAATCCATGACCAAGATATAGTGCGACAAAAAGGGTCTATGACAAGGAAGTACTAAGGTTAAGTCGGTTTCGATGAAAACGATAACTCACGTATTTTGGGTAGTCGTGATGGCTTACTAGAGTCCGCTCTCGACTTGTGAGTCATAGAGATGGCTTGCTGCCAACTTCACGTGAGGCCTGCTAGGTCACACATGAGCAGGATCTGGACACCGCTTAAGGGACGCGAAATAGGGTTAATTCGTGAGTCACTCCGGTGACACAATTTAAGACATAGCTGAATGTCTGGGACATAAAGTCTTGTCTTAAATATAATCTACAGTTGTGATATTTAGATTTGTGGGACAAATTTAAATATATTAATTGTTAAATAGTTATTTGGATTAATCTATTTACAATTATAATATTAGGGAATAATAAATTAGATAATGTTCCTAAAAGTTAGGAGATTATTGATTTATTAAATTCACTAATATTAGGACAAAATATGATGAGGGTGGCGCCTCATGAGAGATGATTTTAATTAATAGAAATGTTTTATTAATTATAGTCATGAATTTGAATTCAAAAGATTTGATCTAGATTTCAAATTCAAAAGATTTGAATTAAAGATATTAGGGTAATATTTTAATTCAAAATCTTTGGAAGATAATAAGTTGGTTATGACTTCCTAAGAGTTAGGAATGTTTTTGATTTATAAAATTCCAAAGAAAATGAGAGAGGGGATGGCGCATTCTTGTGGGTCCAAGGAGGAAGATTTGATCTTCCAATTTGATTCTCAAAGATTGCATTTTGGATTCAATTAAGATATTAAGGTAATATTTTAATTAAGAATTCAAGTCCTAAAATTATAATATTAGTGTAATCTTATAATTTTATAATTTGATAATCCTATAATTTAGGGATTCCCAAATTATAATTATCAAAATTCCCCAACTCTATAAATACCTAGGCAAGTCGACTTTGGCCAAGCTAATGCATAAGTGAGTTTTGCAAATTTCCTTTTGTGAGACAAGAAGAAAATTCGCCTAACCCTAATTCACATAAGTGAATTTTGCTTTCTTCTCAAGTGTGACTAGAGAAAGAAAATCGCATAACTCCATAGCTAGAGAGAGAAACTCGAATTTCTCCAAGAGTGAGAGAGAAATCGAGTTGTCTTGTTGCTAGGGTTTTGAGAGAGAAAACAAGAAGGAGTTCTTGTTGTTCTTGCGCCACCCATCCTCTTGGTTCAAGAAAGTGTTCTTGATCACCAAGAACCGTAGATAGAGTTCCCGAGTTCTTTTGGAGAAAAGAACAGAAGGCTAGCACCTTGGTGCCAACAAACTGCTCGTGTGGATTACCGGCGGAGGAAGGACGCATCAAGTGGACTTCTAGGATTCGCCTTGCTCAACCATCCGATTGAAACTTGAGGTATAACTTTATTCTTCACCGGTTTAAATTCTACTAGCGGATCCGTAGGGAAATCATTTTTGGTCCTTTGCGCCATTTAAAGGTTTATTTTTCATTTTATTTTTGCTTCCGCTGCGCGCTTAGGGCCCTGATTTCCCAACACGGTGATGGTCATTAATTGCTAACCGCCAATGTTGATCGGCAGTTGGCAACAACGATTGGTTAGGGTTGACCAATGGCTCTAGTCAATGTTGATCGTTGACTAGTAATTGTGCAACTTCATTTGTGCGTAAGTTCTTCATTTTGGCTCCATTGTTGACAATTTTTGCATTGTTTTCTCCATTTTTCGAGATGGATCTAAATATTTTGAGATATAAAGTGTCATGTGCTCACTTCTTGACTTTATACTCATAGACAAACTGAGAGAGAATATAACTTGTTTGTGTTTTTTGATAGTTTAATTGAGTGGGAGTGTTTACACAGCATTTGACTAACCACAACTCTTAGACGTTTATAGTGAGAACTTGAATGGTATGTGACTACTCTATGGGGAATTGCAAGTCTTTTTTTTTAAAAAAATGCACATTTATTGGTGATTCACATGAAATAGAAAAACTATAAAAATGAATAAAATACTAAAAGCATAAAAAGTCAAAAAAAAAAAAACAATTCTAACTAGACTCGAATCTCATTAAACAATGTGAAAACTTCTCAAAAGGCCTTAAATAAAGCCTAGATATGTCAAATTTAGGGAGTTTTCAAAGAATAAAGGTAGCAAGGTAGGGAGGCAAAATTAAGAAGGATCAAGAAGGAAGCACAAACATGGATGCTTAATCGCGAAGGCTAAAAACCACTCATTTTCTTTCCTTTAAGAATATGGAGAAGGTAACAAGGTACAGAAGCGAAACGTCTAAGTTGAAAGGAATGAAGGCAGAGTACGAGCCTTTGAATTAGTCAGGCCTAACAGATACTGAAACTAAAATACAACATGTGTCCCACGCTCGCGGCGCAACTACTCTACTCTCCAGCAAGTGCCTCTAGTGCCCTCTTCGTGGTATACGAAGAAGTGCTTGATGTTCGAGCAGCCATGATTAACTTGATCAACATCCATCCAACGGTGTTATCAACTTGTATCCAATGGACTTCAACACCCATTACGAATTGGGCCAAGATTGATAGTATGTCTTGGGCCCAAATCACTAAACAAAAAAAGGATTGTCCCAAAAAAATCCGAAAGCAAAAGAAATTTGATTGAGTGATCAAAATATTTTGCGGAGCCTATTCTTCCCCTCAGTTAAACTAGAGTGGTCTTGGGTTTAATTGGGATAGCCCGATATCGCTCAGGGATTGCCTTTGAAGCATACACATCTCCACCTAGCAACCAACGATAGGGGACTTAGTGGCTAGTGATAAGGCGATCACTATATACTTTTATCTTCTCATTTAATTATGACCAACTTGACTATTTTTATCCTCTATTAAAGGGTTCCCTTTCCCTTCAATTTAGGTATGTAACACTTTTACCCTTTAATATTCTCCATCTACTTATATACCTCAAGGGAGTAGATCCTCTACTGTACTAATAGCGTGTTGTCCGTGCTGTAAGGAAGATTTAAGCCATCCAACACATCCATTGCTTCAAAAGTAGCGTCACTCCATGCTTATGAACTCCAAATTCATTGGATCTTCCTCTCAATTTCAGTCCTCCTTCTTTGTCTTTTATCTCTTTCTATCTAATCTCTCTCTCATATCTGCCCAATATCAATTGAGAGTGAGAGGAAAGAGCAATGAACCATACCTCATTATCCATACCTTTGGGCAGCAAAAACTTTTTTTTTTTTTTCTGTTTTGAAGATTTGTTCAACATAATGACAATTAAAAAAACAAATTGAATGATTCAATTTATCACAAACTACTTCTCTTCAAGCTTTGTTTGAAGAATGATGACGAGAACTGTGGCAAAATTGACCATAGCGCTTGCCGTACTATTTTCTTATTGTCGTCGTTGCTCCGACTTCGTGGCTGTTGTAGGGGAGAAGACATTAGATTGGACCTTGTGCTACTTGAATGAAGAAATTGAGCTTTAAACTATAAATTCTATTTTTTTTAAAAAAAAGCTTTTGATGTTGGGGTGATCTGAGAGAGAGATTAGATAGAAAGAGATAAAAGACGAAGAAGGAGGACTGAAAGTGAGACGAAGATCCAGTGAATTTGGAGTTCATGAGCATGGAGTGACGTGGCTAATTTTGAAGCAATGGATCCGTTGGATGGCTTAGGTCTTCCTTACAACACGGACAGCACACTATTAGTACAGTAGAGGATCCACTCCTATACCGCAATTGACTAAGGCATCAAAGAAACTCTAGTGCCTTTATTTTGTGAGTTGTTTTTAGAATTAGTCTCACTATTAGAACATCTTACAAAAATATATTGTCAATCTTTATTTCTTTGATGTTTTCAACTTAGAAAATAGAATTTTATCTTATTATATTAATTATTATTTTACATATTATCAATATTTTAATATAAGTTTATAATTTATAATTTATAAAAATTAAAACTCAAAACATCTAACATAATACTTTTTTTGTGCCTAAACCACGTTCTGACTTCTGACGTCTGAATTTTAGATTAAAGTTGGAAATCAATCTTTTATTTTATCTAATTAGATAAGAGATAAAATTGGTTGAAAAATAATTATTAGCTTTTGCAATTTCTATAAATATTCAATTTGATCTTATTAAATGAACAATATTATAAAAAATTCAAATATCGAAAAATAAAAATTTAATCATCCATAATATATAAAGATTGAATTAAAAAGTTAAATAATATGAATTGACATCTTTATTGGACTACTACACAATTTAGATAACGCTTAGAGTTCGTTTGGATAGGTTTTTCTTAATCTAAAAATCACTTTTTTCATTAAAAAGAGACCTTTTATAAACATAAAATCTTGTTTAAGTAAATTTTTTAAAAAAAGTAGAAGTTACAAAAAAGTTAAAATATAATTTTTTTTAAGAAGTTCAATTTTGTAGCCTCCACTTAAAGCACTTGCAAAAACTATTATTTTGGTTTATTTTATTAATTAAAAATACTTTTGTCATTTTATATCCAAACTACTCTGATAATTAAAAATATTAGTGTTTCACTAAAAAAATCTTTTAAAAAAAGTTTGATAAATAATTTTTTTTTTTT
>QANZ01006002.1:125683-173427 GCA_003254925.1 Chamaecrista fasciculata
TGTTTTTTATGGACTAAATTGAGAATAAAAATTTATTAATTGACTAAATTGTAAAAATAATATTATTTTTGATATTAATATATAGTTTTAACTAAATAAAAATTAATTTTATTTTTTATTTAATATTTTTGCGGGCCGGCGGGTTGGGTTGAGTTGAGCGGGCTCAAAATCTTGAAAACCGCAGCCCAACCCAAACTACAGCGGGCTCAACTTTTTGAACCCAAACTAACCCGCCAGCCCAACCCAAACCAACCCAAACTAGTGGGTTGGGTTGGTTTTAGCGGGTTGGAGGGTTGGCCCAACCCAATGAACACCCCTATAATTTATAGAGCCTTTTCTTCGTTACTTAAATTGGTAGCATGAATTAAATACAAGTGTCACCATTGAATATCAATATATTAAAGTTAAATGTACAAAAAGTGAAAAAAAAAATAGTCACAATGAGTTTGAGTCCCAATCTTAGTCTCTTCCCTTAAATTTTGGAACAGTAGGAACTAAAGTTTAAGAACACTGTCACAGCTAATTAAGATTATTTTTTGTCTTCTCCTTTTTCTCTAAATAGGAGTTGCAAATGTGGGAAGACTAACCTCAATAAGTCTCAGTCGTAGTTTCACCATTCTTATCAGTCTCAAGTTATAATTAGCATCAACAATGATACTTGAGTTTAGGTTTAGATTTGGTTTGTCAACTAATTAGGATGATGTAGTGGTATTTAATAGAATTACATTAGTAATTAACATTCATATCATCATATTAGCTAACATGTAACGTTTGAAGAATTAAATAATTGATGATTATAAATAATAAGTTAACATGTAATTAACATTAGTAATTAACATTCATATCATCATCATTAGAATTACATTAGTAATTAACATTCATATCATCATATTAGCTAACATGTAACATCTATTTTTATTTTTCAAATGGTAAATCATTGATTCAATGAAAATTGAAGGACTAAATAATAAGTTCTCAAAAAATAATTCTCTAACATTCGAGTTAGACGTTATCCTCTACTAGGTGTGTTTGTTTTTTTTGTCTCCTCCTCTAGGGAGGTCTTTCTCTTTTCATTAGGGAAGGTTTTTTTTTTTCATTTTATTAGGGAAGGATTTATTTCTCTTCTTTTGTAGTTTTCTTTTCTCAAATCTACATCTGGAATCCAACATTGAAAAAGAAAACGGTTAAGAAGATTGATCTCTCAGATAGGAATGAAGGTTGTGTTGCCTCTCAGTTAGATCTTCCAATTTTTTTTTCTAAAGATTTAGTAGATCTGATTTGGTTGTATAAGAGATTTACTCTTATTTTCGTCCTTAGGTGTACTGCTTAAGATTTGTTTTTTTTCTTCTCCTAAATGCTAGTGTTCAATATTCAAGGGAGTTAATTATAATGATTCACTCTAAAACCACCTCCAGGTGCAAATACTTTATAAACGATTAGCTCAACATATCCAAGCCACCCTCAAGTGCACTAAAAATGCAGGCAATCCAAAATCGCCCTTCTTAAATTAAGTCAATTTTTTTATTAAATTGTATTGAATAAATAATGTTTTCTCTAAAATAAAAATAAGGTCAAAACCTCAATTGGTCCCCAAATGTATAGGGTAGATTTGAATTGGTCCTAAATATTTCATTTGTTCCAAAATGGTCTTACATGTTTGTATTATTTCTCAAATTAGTCCCAAAAATATTGATTGTGGCCATATATTTCTCATTTTAAGTTCAAATGTGACAAATCTAAGCTACAAGTTTTTTTTAATGAGTATTTTTTCTATTCAGCCGAGGTCATTAACAAATAAGGTCACATCGAGTCATGAAAGTGAGGCACTAGTTTCATAATCAAACAAACAAAGTTGGTCATATATATGTCTTTCGTTTGAAGTTGGAATTTGACGAGTTCAAAGCTATGTATTAATTTTTAAAAAGTTTTTTCTTTGTCTGATTGAGACCTTTAGTAAGTAAGGTCAGATCGAGTCTTAAAAGTATATTTGGACCTAATTTGAGAAATTTAAAAAAATATATAAGATCAATAATAAACAAATGGACAAAATTACTTATTTCATCTTCAAAATTTACACCAACTGTCAATTTCATCCAAAATATTTTTTTACAATCAATTTCGTCCCCAATGTTTTACAATTTGGTCAATTTGATCTTTTGACTAACTTCTTTCAATAAAGTAAAAACAAATTGCATTGTATTTTTCAATTCTAAATTGAGATTTAAGTTTCTTTTTCTATCAATTTTACATTATATATATATATATCATTAGTCACGTAGATTCTGTCGTTAATATTTAACTAAAGTAAGAACAAATGATGTAATTACCAAAATGTGAAACATTATAGACGAAATTAATTGTAAGAAGAAAAATTGAAGATGAAATTAACCCGTTGATATAAAATTTAGAGACCAAAATAATACTTTTTCAAAACAAATGAAACATTTAAGAGGGAAAAAAAATTAAGTAACAAAAATATATTATTGTTAACGTAAAGTATATAACTATATTTTGACAATTTGACAGAACGAGCAGAAGCAAAAGCAAGCTTTTAACCCAAAAAAGTGAAATCCAAACAAACCCTTACATCATTGTCGTTTTCATCATCAGTCTCCTCTGTTCATTCTCATGCCTCCATTTCCATAATCTCTTTCTCTAATATTTTCACCTACCCCCACAAACCTCCATCTTCATGATTCAACCCCAAGCTTCTCTTTCCCCAATCTTTCGCCTGAATCCAAGGATTCATCCACCAAACATTGATTTATATCACTAACCCTCTTTCCATTTTCACGCTGATTTTCGAATCTCTCTGTCCAAATCAAGTTTGGAGGCTTCTAATCGTTTATATTCTCAAAAGGGGTCCTCCGATTTTTGGGAAATTTTCCTTTCCTTCAATGTCTGATTGATTGATTGATTGATTGATGATAATGATTATGATTATGATATGAACTCTGTCTCACTCTGTTTCTGAGCTGTTTATGGGTTTAAGTTTAACAATGGATTCGTTCAATCAAAGTCATCATCCTCAGACCACGAATTTCAGGTATAACCCAAATCCAAGCTCGATGAACCATGTAGGCGATGACGAAGAAGAAGAAGAAGAAGCTGAATTCTCGGGGATTCTGGAAATCTACGTTCATCAAGCTACGAATATTCACAACATATGCATCTATGAAAACCAAGACGTGTACGCGAAATTCTCTTTCACATACGACCCAGACGAGACAATCTCCACAAGAATCGTCAATGGAGGCGGAAAAAACCCCAAATTCGACGAGAATCTGAGGATGAAGATTACCCAGAAAGGAAAAGACGGTGTTCTCAAATGCGAGATTTGGATGTTTAGCAGAGTGAGGAATTACATGGAGGATCAGCTTCTGGGTTTCACTTTAGTCCCAATTTCACAAGTTGTGGGCAAAGGAAAAGTCACTCAAGAGTATAGCCTTTCTTCCACTGATCTTTTTCATTCTCCTGCTGGGACTGTTCAATTAAGTTTATGCTTAAATTTATTAAACCCATCTTCATCATCTGTTATTAAAATAATTTCTGGGTCAGAATCTGTGGTTTCTGATTCCAATGGTTCAGAAGTTGTTTTGTTAGACCCTATTGAGTTTTCCAGGATTGAGTTTCCTGATATAAGTGTTGTGAGGGAGAATCAGCAAATGGTGTCTGAGTATTTCAATTTGGCATCATCATCATCATCATCAGCTTTGCCATTTCTTCGACTCTCTGCTGCATCATCTAATCATCATCATCATCATCATGAGGTTGAAGATTATGAAATGACTATGAATTTATCTCCAAATGGAAGCCTACAGAATTCTGGGTTCTTAAGCTCTTCCACCACTACAAGCTTGAGTGATGACAGAAACTCATCAGAATCAATTGAGAAAAAGAAAGTGATAATCATCAATAATAGTGAAGCTAATCATCATCATCATCATCATCATCAGAACTCTGTAGGTAATTCTTCTTGTGGTCCTGATACTCCAACTTCCAAGAAAGAAAGTGAAGAATCCAGAGATGAGAAAGTAGTAGTAGTAGAGGCCAAGTTTGAGGAAATAAAGGAAAGCAAGAACAACAACAATAATAATAGTAATAGTAATATTAATGAAGCTGCAAAATTTGGCCAAGTGTTTCCAACATCATTAGGGAACATGAATAATATTAATCTTGAGGCTGAGCAATGTGCTATGCAGAAGCAGATAGTGGACATGTACATGAGGAGCATGCAACAATTCACTGAGTCTTTGGCCAAGATGAAGCTTCCAATGGATCTCAATAATAAACCAGACAGAGAAGAAGATTGTGATGGTGATTTGATTCAAAATCATAGCAGCAGTAGCAATAGCAGCAAATTAGAGATTGATCAGAAGAAAACTGATAGATCTCGCGTGTTTTATGGAAGTCGTGCATTCTTCTAATGAATGGCCTCCGAATTCGACTCGTGTAGCGCAGTTGGTTACAGTGGAAAAGTCCCTCAACAAGAGTAATTGTATTTATGAAGTCTCGAAAACCGAGATCTTGCTTAAGTAGAATCAGAGTGCTTGTCATTTGAATCAATCCCTTGTTAGTATGAAAACTTATGTTTTGATTCTGAATTTGTCTTAGAATTACGATTTAATTTTTGGATATTGAAAATATATTGTTTAATCCTCAATTTTTTTTTATGAACATTGATTATTTAGTCCCTAAAATGTTATTTGAGGAGATCAAATAATTTGTTTGTAAAAAATTGGGATCAAAATTATATTTTCAACATTCAAAAAATAAATCATAATTTGGAGATAAATTTAATGATTAAACAATAAGTTTTATCTTCTAATTACCCTGCAAAGCTTTAGAGTTTGATTTGGTGTATAACTTCTGGTGGTGTGGTGCCTCTGATTGAGATTCTGCATTAGTCATATTTATAACTGCTAGTTTTGCTTTGGTGACTATAATCTTCAAGAATTATATATTTTTAGTTATCGTTTAACTTTAATGCAAATAGTTGTTCTTCTTTGTTGTTGTGGTACATTTTTTTGTAGTGCTTTTCAAGACATGTTCATTTTGTGGACTCTTGTGATTGCTTTAGTGACACTCTTTTAAGTCTTTTCTGTATATGAGGTTGAAGTTGCAACTAGCTAGAGCAAAGACATCTTTCTTTTTTGTACAGATGACACCAACCATAAAATAAAGTAAATACTATATTATATGATTTTAAAGCCTAATTTTTTTTTTCGGGTATAAACTAGGATATCCACCATCGTGAACAATGACTAATGCCTTCGTTGCGAGATTATTTTAAAGTCTTTTGATTGTTAGTATCTTATTTCATATAATATATAATTATGATATTTTATTAAATGTGAAAGTTAAGCATTTTTTCAGTTTTTTGTTACATTTTAATTTTATATAAAATTTAAAAATAAAAAAAAAAACTTATAAATAAATTGTATAACACTATAACTTTTTATAAATTATTTTTAATTATTATTTTAAGAACATGATAATATATACAAGTATAAAACACCTAAATGGTCGATCGGAGGTCAAACACACTTCATATGCAACCTTGAAGTGTAGGGGTGAACAAAAACAGGTGACTCAGATCGGCCCGGTTCTTTTTTCAAAATCTTGTTGGGTCCAAAATTGGGTCGGGTCAAGTGTTTTTGCTCAAATACATATAATTACTTATACTATAATTACTCAGATCGGCCCGGTTCTTTTTATGGTCTTTTAGTATTTTTATCATAACCAATAAAGTCCAATTGTATCTTTGTGCTCTCATGTAAAGCAAAGAAAGGAAACAAAAAAAACTCAAGGAGGCTCTGGATGGGCTTGTTCAATAGGCTTATTTTTTTGGCAATTTGTTCAATAGGCTTGAGACAAGAGAATATTAAGTGGGTCATCAATTAATCTTCTAGACCTCACTTTTCTACTGGATGGGCTTGTTCAATAGGCTTATTTGTTTTTGGCAATTTGTTCAATAGGCTTGAGACAAGAGAATTTTAAGTGGGTCATCAATTAATCTTCTAGACGTCACTTTTCTACTGTGGGCTAAAAATGGAATTGTCCAACATTTTATGGGTCTATAAGCATTAATTTGGAGAATTGGACCCAAGTATTATACATGAGAAGATTCTTTTGGGCCTAAATCATCATATTTGAAGCTTAAAATGTTGAATATAACATGGGCCTTTATTCTGAGCGAATTTCATTATTAATGGGCCTTTATGGGCGTGTTTGGCCCAATATCTTCTAGTATCAGTATGAAGTATGATATTAGAGCTACAGTTATAGTTGTTTGTTTCATCTTAAAAAATTTTCATTCCAATAAATCATTATATAACTCCAATATTATTTTAATAACTATCCAATTACTAATATATCCCTACTCAAATACATATAATTACTTATACTATAATACAAATATAAAAAAAATTATTAGACAAAATAATAATTTTCAATAATTAGTCGTGCATAATCGAAATACATGATTGGTCTCTAAAATATTTCAGTTATCAACTATTTGGTCCCTTAATTTGAACTAATTTTATACTTCTTGGTCCTTGAATTTGTACTAAATTAATAATATTTTGTTCCTGAATTTGAACTAACTTTATATTTTTTTTATCCAAAATTTGTACTAAATTTATATTATTTGATCTCTGAATTTGTCCAAAATTTGTGTTTTTTGGTCATTGAATTTGACCCAAGAATTAAATCGTTGATAATTGTAATATTTCGGGGATTGATTAGTTGACTTGATTTTAATTCAATGACCAAATCGTAGGTTTTCTCAACTTTTTAAAGTTGTTGGTAGTGTGTAAATTCACTTTTCTCGCACTGTGTTCCAATACTTTTTAAACTTTGTTTTGATACTTTCTCAATGCGGTATTGATAAAACGTTGTTAGAAATAAAACGTTGTTTTTGGTCTCACAATATCATGTTACACTTCTACAGCGTAGTGCTTAGTACCTGTAATTCAATAGTTGAACCTTGAAATTTCATGGTGCTGCATGCTTGCTTATTTCGTTGATTAGCTTTTTAAGTGATGGATTAAGGAATGGAATCAATTATTCTCTTGCAGCTTTCGTAATCACTTCAAAGACACATCATGTAAATACCACGTGGTTTGACCCTATTTCACTTTGATACTCTGTGGTTTGAAACCTGACACTTTGGTATCATGTGGTATTCTCTATTAACACTTTGGTACCCTTTGGAGCTATTTTGTAATTTTAACCATAACAAATTTGGCAAAAATTACATATTGACCCCAAAAATTTTTCAAAAAATTACAAATAGGTCCCTAGATACATATTATCTAGGGACTAAAATTAAAACTTTAAAAAAAATTGGGGTCAATATGTAATTTATGCAAAATTTATTATGGATAAAATTACAAAATAGCTCCAAAGGGTACCAAAGTGTCAGGTTTCAAACCACAGGTACCAAAGTGAAATAGGGTTAAGCCACAGGATACCAAAGTAAAATTTACTTCTTTATTTTATATAAGTTAGATCGTTTTAGTTTTCTAACTGAGACATGGTATTCTTCTGTCTTCTTTATTAATTTCTTTCATTATGCCATTAGTTTCATTAGTCCACGTCTGTACATAATTTACTAATCTTGCATTAGAATTTGATTTTTCAAGTGGATAAAAGTTAGTGAAGATTTCTGACATTTTTATTTAGCGATTAATTTTTTTAATAAAGAAACAGTTATGAAAGGAAAGGGATCGCAAATACCGTAGTTCTAACCAACACATATTGGAGCATCTTCCCAAACATCTCTAAAATACTTATTATCTACACAAAAAAACCAAGTTACCCTATCATGACCAATGAGTCCTATTATGTCTTCCCTCATGAGCATTTCCTCAGCAGAACCAGTACAACTCTTCAGTGATAAATTAAATAATAAAAGTATGTGTCATTCATACACGTTAATTAGGTACTTATGTATATACCTTGAGCTAACATGTCTCATGGCATTCATACATAATTGTTGCTTAATTATTTACTTTGTTTTGAGGTTGGAGTTACTCTTCTTGGGCTTGCATTTTTATTAGCAACATTTTGGGTTTCCATTCAAGTTATTTTTGATGCATTAGTCTCTTGTAATTTTTCTGTCAACTTTGTGCATGTTGATTGGATGATCTTTTGGATATGTATTTAAGCCACTTTTCTTGACTCTTTGAGGGGTTATCGTCGCCAACCCTTGCCTCTCGTTTTTCTTCTTTTCTAGTTTTCTCCTGTCATTGTAGGTGTTTTCCCATCCTTCTTCGTTGAAGGTGTCCTTCTCTCTAGTCGTGAGAGTGTTTTTGCTTTGAAATCGCCTGGAATACTATATATCGTCTACCAAATTTCTTCTTAGATGCAAGACGATAATGGTGAAGAACTGATCCTTAGAGAGGCTTTCATGATCTGGCAGAATCCTTGGAGAACAACGAAGGAGATAAAAGTCGGACTGTAAATAAGTTGAGATCTGAGCTTGGGTCGAGTTTGTCTCTTCTTTATTTTGATGTATTTTGCCAGTTAGTTCTTCTCCTTCTTTATTTAGTTTGGTGAGATTTATTGTATTTCTCTTCTCCCCTTGTGTGTTGGTTGGGATTAGGTTTCTCTTTTATGGGATATAGTTCTTGGGAGTTGATGGTTGTTTGTATTAAGATTTATATGTCCCTTAATAGATTCCCATTTATCCCTCATTTTATGAACGAATTATGTACTTTGTTTCTTCATGGTTTGCCATTGACTCGAAAAAAAAGCACTAATTCATTCAATCTTCTTGTTATGGATTTATATATGTTTTTGCAGCTCAATATCCTCATTTTGTTTTGGCTTCCCCTTTGACCACTAATACTAAATTTTTACTCACCTCACATTTTATTTCTTTAGGGGACGTTTGGTACGCAGATTGAAAAATTACTCTCGGGATTATAAGTTCCGAAGTAGAGTAATCTCACATTTAGTACGCGGATAAAAAAAATTAGTCAAATGTCACCTAACTTGTTTTACATAATCCTTGATACTCAATTAATACAAAGCAAAAGCAGACTTGTAACAAACTTTCTGCCCATGTGCTGCTAACATAGAAGATAAAACTCAAATGTTATCAAAATATATTTAATTAGTAAAACTTATTAACATGTTGACAAATTACACTATATAATCACTTTAATTTATGGATGACAAATTACACTATATACAAATTCTAGTTCTTGCTTAAGTCTGTCTTTGAATATTGATGACAATTGATAACTCTAAGAATTTAGAGTTATTTAGATCCATTCTCATATCATTTTAGGATTTGATCCATGTTTTAGTTGTTAATGAAGCTTAGTTAGTGAGTATTTTGTGTTTTTTAGTTGTAGTTGTTTAGTTTTTAGTTTAATATATGAGTGTTATTTAATATATTTATTATTAATTTCTCTGAATTGTATGAACGTTCATCGTACAATTTTCTATAAATTACCTAATTGAATTATATCAATTTAAAATAATTTTCACAGTTTTAACTATTTGGTCCCTACATTTTTTATATATACTATATGGTCCTCAATAATTACAAATGTCAACTCGTTTGTCCCTCTTGCATATCTCCGTTACTAACACTAATGACATGACCGTTAAGTGCACATGTGGCAAGTTAAATGCCACATATTTAACTATTTTGGACCACATAGGATTTGAGATTTGGGAATGCTTCAATAGTTTTTGCCTTATGGAAGCTTCACGTGTAATACAAATATTTGTGTCTGATGCAATTTTAGGCCGGTTGCAATGTGTTTGTTGGTTTGATTCGGTTCGTTTAAGTGACTAGGATACCAAAGTGGCATTTAACGGTTCCATATAAACATTTAATGTTCACATCATGAAGTAATTTAAAGGATTCTAACTGAGGGACTAAATAGTTGGTGTTTATGATAAATGAGGGACTTAGTAGTCTATATAAATGAGGGACCAAATCGTTGACTCAGTAAAAAAGGAGGAATCAAATAGTAGGTTTCCTCTTAAAGAAATAAAACAACATCCACAGTCATTAACACTAAATAATTTCTTTTCTCACTTTCAGACATTTTGATATATGGGACAACTGGTTGAAGGATTTAAAGCTAAACCATTTTCAAAGCCAGATATCGAACCACTGACATTTGGCTAAAAATAGACAATTCTTTATTGTGCGAGTACACTCTTTAATTTATGGTAGTGGGAGAAAAGAAGGAAGTAAGGGTTACGAGCTTTTGAAGGTCGTGCTAAACTCTTTTTCTTTATTAAAAAAATAAAATGTTATTTACTATCGTAAACAATAAATAATCTCCTTACTCACTTTCATATATCTTGATAGATGGGACAACTATTTCAAGGATTTAAAGTTGAACCATATTTAAAGCCGGATATAGATCCCCTATAATGCACTATAGGTGAGGTGGTAAGAGAGAAATAAATATTTAGAGAGAAAAAGTGTCAGAATTGTGGGTCTCGCCGACACTTTCTCTTTCTAGATATTTCTTTCACTCTCAAAACTTTACCTATAATGCACTATAAGAGATCCAAATTCATATAAAGCCATGGATCTAACCACTGACATTTGGTTAAAAATAGACAAGTCTTTATTATTTGAGTAAACTCCTTGAGTTTGGGCAAAATTTGCTTATTTATTTGTTTTCTTGATTTTAGGGGGCTGACTTTTAGGTTTGTAACCGAGTGTAAGTAAATGTAAAGTTTGATTTAATTTTGATAGTTTAGTTTTCATGTTTTTATTTTATAAATTACGAAAATAATATAGTCTAGTTTTATAAATTTATTTTTTAACATAATTTGTAGAAATAAAAGAACTAATATATAATGATAACTTTCAAATATTGAAATGTGTAAATTTTAGAAATTGATTTATTGAGTTATATAACTTTCACAAACTAATTTATATATTTATTCAACAAAATATATATATATATATATTAAAGTATTTTATATTTTATTATAAACTTTTCTAAATTATATGAGCATTATATAATATATTTATTATTAATTTCTCTGAATTATATGAACGTTCATAGTACAATTTTCTATAAATTACCTAATTAAATTATATTGACTTAAAATAATTTTTAGGGTAAATTATACTTTGGTACTCTGAGGTATATACTGGTTTCACTTTGATACCATGTTATTTCAAAAGCGATATTTTAGTATCTTGTTTTATTCGTAGTTAGCACTTTAGTATCCAAAATTTTTGGTAAATTCTTAGATAAATTCTTAGGTGTAAATTGTATCATTGAATACTTAGGTAAATTCTTACGAGTTTACGATTCAAGTTTATCCTCACTTTATGAGTTTGCTTAAACTCTCGAGTTTGACAACCTTATTTATATATATTTAATAAAAAAATAAGAAAAGAGAAAAAGAAAATAAAAAGCATTTTGAAGTTGCTTCAACCAAAGAAAAATCAAAAGAAGCAAAAGTACAAGTGAAAAAGCTAGCTAGCAAAAGAGTCATGTGCCTAGACTCAAAAGTTAAAAGAGGCTAGAAAGCAATTGACATGTTCTTGGGGATTAAGAGAATGAGAGTTTTAGGAGTAATTGGTTTCATATGCTAACTTGAGTCTTGATAGTTATGAAATTTGTACTTAGTTTTCCTTTGCACATAATTATTTCATTCTCAATTGTCAAACCAAATGTTGGTGTTGTAAATACTATGTATCTTATATTATAATATTACATACCATGACATCTAATAAGATCATAGTGTACCAAATACACCCCTACCCTTGCTAATGATCTTTCACCCCTCCACTATTTATATGTGGAGGGGTGTAAGATCATTAGCAAGGGTAGGGGTGTATTTGGTACACTATGGTCTTATTAGATGTCAAGGTATGTGATACTATAATATAAGATACATAGTATTTACAACACCAATGTTTGGTTTGACAATGATAGTTATATGATATAACATAAATGTAAGATGAATATGTTTGATATTCTTAATTGAATAATATCACATCTTCTTTAAACTTTTATGTTTACCCTTATTTACATATTAAAAACATATACATAATTGGTTCTTAAATTTGAACTAATTTCATACTTTTTGGTCCCTGAATTTGTACTAAATTAATACTATTTTTGGTCCTTAAAATTGTACTAAATTTATATTATTTGGTCCTTGAATTTGTACTTTGTAGTCCCTGAATTTGACCTAGGGACCAAATCATTGGCAATTGCAATAAATTAGGGACTAAGTAGAATATTTTGATTAATTACAAATTGATTAGTTGATCCAGTGTAAATTCCGGGACCAAATAGTAGATTTTCTCAAACATATATAGATATTTTCAAAATAAATATGTAAATATTTTTTCAAAAAATATAGTCATTTATGTTTCAATACCAAAAAACAATTATTTTATAATACTATAAATAGTTAAATTAAAATAATATAATAAAGACTAATTTTGATACTTTTTGGTCCCTGAACTTATGTTAAATTAATACTTTTTGTCCTTGAATTTGTACTATTTTTTTTTGGTCCCTGAATTTGATCCAGGGATCAAATCGTTCACAACTGCAATAATTCAGGGATTGAGTCGTATATTTTGATTATTCAATGATTGATTAGTTAACTCGATGTAAATTTAACGACTAAATAATAAGTTTTCTAAAAACAATTACCAAGAAAAAGAAGGGTAAAATAGGAACTTTATTAAAAAATATCCTTTTTCAACCCTATGATCCGAGATCACGTAGTTTTTATATTGTTATCATCACACTCTTTTTGTTGTGATCTGGTAATAAGATGTTTATCTTGAATATTGATATATTACATGGTGTTGTCAAACATTAAATATCCAAGATACCATGAAAGATAAGATTATGCAAATATGATCATAGCATACCAAATGTATCCTAGATCACAATCATGTTAAGAAAACAATAATTTAATAACATGGCCGTGCTTGTCAATGAATACAAGACCAATGTGGCTTTCTTTCACATCTACATTATTGCTTTTGGAAAGATGAAAATAAATAAATAAACTATGCTTTAAAGTTTCAATTATAAAGAAATTAAACATGTCATAAATACAATAATGATAGAATTAAAATCATGTGATGTAATCTTAATTAGTTACCTAAAATTTGTATAAAAAATTTGTTAAATAAAATAAAAGGAAATTAGTAATTAGCTACTAACTAATTTATGGTAAAGCATATTTTTATTTTTAATCTTACATGATTTTTCAGTTTTATCCTCAAAATTCATTTACTGTCAGTCCTCCCCAAAAAAAATTTGAACAATTTTATTCTTTCCATTAATTTCATCAAATGAATTAACGGACAAATTTGTGATTGATGAAATATAATGTAAAACTAATGAGGAAATAAAATAAATCTTGACTTTCATATTAAAAACCACATATTATTTGTCATTAATTCATTGGATGAAATCATGGCAAATGATAAAATTGACCAAAATATAATTTTTTCGGTTGAAATTAATACTAAAGAAACAATAGAAATAAAATAAAAAATCAATAATAAATTTAGGGATCAAAAGGTGTTTTTTTTTAAATCATTATGTTTTTTGTTTGTAGTTAAAAATTTAGGTGAGGGGATGGCGTCCCAGTCCAGGGTCAAGGCAGGCCTTTGGGCTCAAAGAACACTTACAGAGGTACATACAAATAACCCACTAAATAAGACATCACTAAGAATCGAACTCAAGCCATGCAATTCTCATGGCGGAAAGTGTCAAGTGAGCCAAACCTCATTGGCTAATTCATTATGTTTTATGATACCTAAAACCTTAGTAAGAAACAATTTGTTAATGTTAAATATTTTTTTGTTTATTCACAATAAATTTGAGGGATGTTTTATTTTGATTTTTCTTATTTTAAAAAGAAAGTATCTTTAATTTAATTTATTAATTATGTAAGTATTGTTATATTTTATATTTTGCATTTTTTTATAATTATTTGGACTAAATTATTATTTTAGTATCTAGATTATATAGACGTTATTTTATTATTTGTTGTAATTTATTTTTTTAAGAACAAAGTTTTATATCAAATTTTCAATAGTGTATTATTTTTTTAATCCAAATATATCGTTTATTGTTAATATATTAGTAGTGCATTCTGAAAGAACTAACTATAAACTTTTGAAAAATTAAACAAATTAGGTCAAATCGAATCTCAAAAGTACATCACTAGTTTTACCGTCAAATAAGCAAAATATATATATATCGTTCTAATTTTCAAGTCTGAATGAAACAAGTTCGAAATTATAAACTAACTCTTGAAGAATTTTTTTCTACCCAGTTAAGATTGAAGGATTTCGGATTCCCAAGACCCGACTCAAGAACCGAAACCCGAATCATAACTATAACTATAAATCCAGGAAAACATAAAACATATTGCGGAACTTACTAACCTGGACGCCATCGCTAATGTTCTAGATCTTGCTAGTGGCTCTGCTCCACCAAGACTAGACTCCAAACCTTGATCTCCTCGTCACAAACTTCACCAAACGGTGAGACTCTACCTACTAGAGGTAGAGCCATGTTTCCACGACTGATCGCGGAAGAAGAACTCTAAGACAGAGAAATATAACTATATGGGTTCTCTCAATGTGAGAGCCCCCAAGCCAACACATGAACTAGTTATCTTGAAAGATGGGGAATCACTCTTTTTTATAGGAAAATGGGAGAGCTCTCATTTACTAACTATCCGATGTGAGACTTAATTAAAATAGTCCGCATTACAATGAGTCAACTTATAACCCAATTGGACTCCCACATGGGCGGATATTTAGCCCACAAAATCCAACAAAGATCATTACCAAATAAGGTTAAATCACGTTCCAAATGTAGGTTAAGCACCCATTTGAGAAATTATAAAAAAAAAAAACTTGTAGAATCAATCTTAAACCAATAAAATATTTAAGACCAATTTAAAATTTATCTCATACTTTTAAAACTAAATTGAATTACTTTATTACTTTATATATTAATAAAAGTAAAAAAAAATTATTTTTACATTAATAATATAAGATCCAAAGTTCAAAAATAATAAAATATATAACAATACAATGATTTCGATCTAATATTATTTTATATTCAAGTTTTAAAAAATTTAAAAATCTTAACATCTTTATTATAATTTTTTAAAATCTTAAATTTAATTTATATTTTTTATGTAGTTAATTATAGTAAAAAGAATATTTAATATTATCTATTTATTATAATTATTAAATACACAAAATTTTTATCGGGTACTATCGATTTAAGAAAACTTTGTAAGAAATATATAAATCCCTTAATTAATCACTTGCAACAAATTTGGATATCCAGATACAGTGTAGTAAGTAAGAAAGAACTATTTTCCAATGAAGATCGAAGAGGATAAACTTGTGCGATATCATCCTTTTCTCTAGATAAATATTTCGAGATTCACCACACACATTAAAAAATTTTAGAACACTTTGACTAAAATGATAATTCTAATCTTTATTTGGAATGTGACTGACTTACAATTTAATTCTCAAAATATTAAAATAAAATATTTGTTAATTTTTTTATGAATTAAATAATATAGTCAAATAATTATTTTGATCTTAAATTTATGTCCTAATATTCTTTTTGGTCTTTTATGTTTTAAAATATTTAAATTAGTGTAAAATATTGACAAAATATTTCATTATTGAATGTGATTATATTTATCTTATTCTTCATTTCAAGTTTAAAGAACTTCTTAAGAGTAACTTGTAACTCTAAATTTATTCAAACTTGAAACGAAATATATAGGCAAAACACTGTTTCGTGCCCCAAACATTTGTGGTGATTTTCAGTTATACCCCTAACGTTTCATTTGTGTCAGTTGTGCCCCCAATGTGAAACGTTAGTTTCAATTATGTCCCCACCCTCGTTAGTGTACCGTTTTTCGGAACTTTTGAGCTTTGATCCGTGTTCGTTTCAGTTTATTTTGATAAATGAGTTTAGGGGTACTCATTTTCAGCTCCCAAGGATCATTTTGCACATGGAAATTTTGAGAAAAATGCTTCATTTTGCTGCATTTTCTTTTGGTCCTTTTTAGGGTTCATCGGGTCCATTTTCTTCGGATTTGGGGCTATTTTGAGCTTAATCTTTGAAATTGATCCAAGGAATCAAGTTTGTGATGTCCGAAAATTAAAACCCATATAAAATCTGATCAAAACCGAGTTCAAATCGTGTGAAAAATGGTGTTTTTTTTTGTGGATGATTGAAATTGGGGCATAATTGAAATTGACGTTCCACATTGGGGGCACAACTGACATAAATAAAACATTAGGGGCATAATTGAAAATCACCGCAAATGTTAGGGGCACGAAAGGGTGTTTTGCCAAATATATATGATCAATTTTATTTGTTCAACTGTGGAATGAACGGTCTACTTTCAAGACCAATTTAATCTCGTTTGTTGACGACCCCAACTAGATAAAGAAAATATTATTTAATAACAATTTATAGCTATGAACTCGTGATATTTAAATTTGAAAAAAAACAAATATGATTATATTCAATATTTTAATATCAAAATAAAACATTTACTAATATTTAAAACGAAATTAACCATTTTGAAACCTAAAAATTAAAATGAACATGGGAACATACTTTAGGACCAAAATGATCCTATAATCAATAATGTATTATTTTAATCTTTCCAGTCTAAATCATATATTTTTATTTTGTGATAAAATTTTCCTCTATCAAACACCACATTCTTAGTTTATGTTTTTCTCTTGAGCAAACAAGCATTTTCTCAGTTCTCACAGCTTCAGTGAGAAAAGCCCCTTTCTGTGAACATCATACACTCAAGATAAACTAGTTAACATTTCTAACTATATTACCTAAAATATGTATAAATATATAAATATATAAATATATTGAAGAGAAGAAATGATGAGTTGGAATTTCAGCTAAATTAACCAAAATAAATTAACAAACAAAACATGAAGCATCACGTTTCAACTTTCAAGGTCTTCATTTTCTCTCACATTAGCTTATTACATTTATTCATAGAGAGAGAGAGAGAGAGAGAGAAAGAGAGAGAGAGAGAGAGAGAGAGAGAGAGAGAGAGAGAGAGAGAGAGAATCCCTAAATCGAAGCAGAGAGAGAGAGAGAGAGAGAAATGATTAAAATGCAGCAGAGGCGGCGGAAACACACAGATCTCCGATCGATCTTCAGGCGGATTTCCCGGCGGCCGGCGGCTTCTTCGCCGGCACCGGTGAGCTTGACGGCGGAGTCTCTTGCTTCTTGTTCTCCTGTTGAAGATGAGAGACATCGGAAACTGAGGGAGTGCCGATCGTAGTACCACTAACCTGATCGGAGAAGTCGAACGGCTTCGAAATATCTTCGCCGGCGGCGAGGATCTCCGGCGGAAGGACTTGAGAGGCTTGTCGCCGATGGCGGGACATGGTGGCCGTACGGTGGCTGCTGTGTTTAGTTGCTTTGGAAGAGAGAGAAAGAGAAAGAAAGAGAGAGAGAGAGAAAGAGAATGGAAGGAAGTGAAGAGTGCGTGTTGATAATTTATGGTAGTGGGAGAAAGGAAGGGAATAAGGGTCACGCGCTATTGTAGGTGGTGTTAAACTCCTTTTCTTTATTAAAAAAAATAAAAAGACAAAATTCATATTTTGATCAATTTCATTATTTGATTAATTTTTTTTCAATAAATTAACGATGGACTGCATATTGTTTTTCAATTTGAATTAGTATTTGAGTTTCTGTTTTTATTAATTTTACATTACATATCATTAAGTCACGTAGATTCTATCGTTAATATTTAGCTAAAGTAAGAGCAAAAGATAAAATTGACCAAATGGTGAATCATTGAAGATGAAATTGACAGTAAGAAAAGATTAGAGACGAAATTGACAATTGGTATAAAGTTTAGGGACGAAATTAATACTTTTACCAAAATAAAATGGTTTCCACTATCGTTAACAATAAATAATTTCCTTACTCACTTTTAGACATTTTGATAAATAAGACAACTGGCTCACGGATTTAAAGCCGACCAATTTCCAAAGCCAGAGATCATCGAATTACTAACATTTGGTTAAAAATAGACAAGTCTTTATTATTTGAGTACACTCCTTGAGTTCGTGTAAAACTTACTTCTTTATTCGTTTTCTTGATTCTAAGGGGCTAACTTTTAGGTTTGTAACCGAGTGTAAGTAAACATAAAGGTTGATAGTTTGATTTACATGTTTTAATTTTTAAAAAGGCCAAAGTCCTATTTTGGTCCCCCAGTTATGCTCAGTGTTCCAAATTGGTCCCCCAGTTATTTTTCGTTCCATATTAGTCCCCCAGCTATGCAAAACTTGACAAAGTTGGTCCCTCTAACAGTTTCCATCCATTTTTCCGTTAAATAAAAGACAAAATTGATTTTTAACTCCTAAAAGTTTAAATTTTTTACATCAAGGACCCTTTTCTCTATAATTGAACCAAAATGTAAGAAAGAATAAATAATTTGGGGGTTTTTAGTATTTCACACCAAAACTTAATCTCTCTCTCTCTTAATCAGATCCTTCTGCATTCTTGTTACACCCAAATTGAAAACAAAACACAACACCATCATCATCTTCGTCTTCTTCAATATAACCCCCATCATCGTCATCATCTTCTTCTTCTTCTATCCATTGCCGTCGCCGCCACCACCATCTTCTTCTTCTACCCACAACCGCTGCAGCCGCCACCACCGCTGCCGCCAGCACCATCATCATCATCATCATCATCATCTTCTTCTTCTTCTACCTACCACTGCCGCTGCCGCCAATTTCCAAAGCCAGAGATCATCGAATTACTAACATTTGGTTAAAAATAGACAAGTCTTTATTATTTGAGTACACTCCTTGAGTTCGTGTAAAACTTACTTCATTATCTGTTTTCTTGATTCTAGGGGGCTAACTTTTAGGTTTGTAACCGAGTGTAAGTAAACATAATGGTTGATAGTTTGATTTACATGTTTTAATTTTTAAAAATTATGAAGATAATATAGTCTAGTTTTATAATTTTTTTTTTTAGCGGCTAATTTGTAGAAATAAAAAGAACTAATATGAAACACCAAGTGGCTCTAGATTCAAGGGTTCTCACTATAGCCGATCAAGAAGAAAAGATCATTTATACTCATACTAGAAAAATTCAAACATTTTAACAATTTATAAATTCAAATAAATCTTACAGTGTGAATCCTCGATTCAAATATTGACATATTTTTCATCATGTTGACTTTCAGATATTGAAATGTGTAAATTTTAGAAATTGAATTATTGATTTATATAATTTTCACAAACTAATTTATATATTTATTTAATAATATATGTTAAAGTATTTTATATTTTTTATAGCTTCTCTAAATTATATGAGCGTTATTTAATATATTGATTATTAAGTTCTCTGAATTATATGAACGTTTATTGTATAATTTTCTTTAAATTACCTAATTGAATTATATCAATTTAAAATAGTTTTTAGGGTAAATTATATTTTAGTACCCTGAGGTATGGACCGGTTTCATTTTGGTACCTTGTTCTATTCTTCGTTAGTATTTTGGTATCCAAAACGTTTTTTCTGTTACCTCTTGATGGAAAAAAGCACGCGCAAGTCATGTGCATGGCAAAAAGAAAATACAAAATCCACAATCATGAACTCAAATTTCACGATTCATCCTCCAAGAAGCACAATTCAGTATGTACTTAAAGACATAGGATTTTAGGTTTTTCTAAGGCTGAATCGTTAAATCTGAATTTAGGAGGGTGGATTTCATGTTTTCAACCATGTACTTAACCTGCACGTGATTTTTTCCATTAAAAAGAAAAGAAAAGTTTTGGGTATCAAAGTGCTAACGACGAATAGAACAAGGTACCAAAATATAAATTTTGAAAGAATAGGGTACTAAAGTGGAACCTGTCTATATCTCAGGGTACTAAAGTTTAATTTACCCTAATTTTTAATCAACCAACTTAGAAATTTGAAAAATCAAATCACACTAGTAAACAACAATTTTTTTATCATTTTCAAGCTTAACCTTTATGTTTCTTAATTTTTTTTATTCTATATCTTTTGCTCAATTCTCAATTTGGTCTGACATCGTTTTTGTTGCACTTTTGGTCTCATATCATTGTAGAAGGACTCAATTTAGTCCCATATCATTTGGTCAGGTTGCAGAATTGGTCTCATATCTTTGTAAAATAATCAACTAACATTTTATCATTTTGCAAAGATATGAGACCAATTCTGCACCTGACCCAAAAATATAAGACCAATTATGCAATTGACCCAATATGGGACCAAATCTGCAACAAAAATAGATATGGGACGAAATTGGGACCTGACCCAAAGATATGGGATTAAAAGTATAACAAAAAAATATATGGGACCAAATTAAAAAATGAACAAAAGATATGAGACTAAATTGGGACTTTGACCTAAAAACAAATATAATATGAAATCCTAAAGATTGTTTAACCAATGTATTTTGTATGTTACAAATGTTGAAATACTATCATATACTAATCATACACTCTTAAGTTTCATTAAATTACTCATTCTTTATGTTAGATATAATAATGTACACTATGTAAGATAAAATAAAAATGCAGTTTTATCATGTTAAAGATCGAATTGTTTAATTTGATAACTTTTTAACTAAATTAATTCATTCATATGTTGATTTAGTTCAACTTAGATTTAATTTATTCAATACAATCATCTCAGGATAATTTTAAACACCCCTACTTCATATTATAAATTGTTGGATTTTAGGTCCATATACATTTATGAAGGAGTTCGATCAAGTCACTGTAACAATGTTGTTACAGTGTTGCACGTGCCCCCATGCACTGCTCAAAGAGAAGGCACTAGCAAGGACGTCCAAGAGGGCAACGACGCACAAGAGGTCTTGTGCCTAGCGCGAGGCAATATTTTAGACTCACAATAGATACTTTTACTTTCCAAGCATTCACATTATCTTATAAATATGAGTTTACCCTCACAAATTGCTATTGTTAAATTTTATACTCAAGTGATTTACATGAGGATAGAGCTCTTCTTTGGAAGAACCCTCACTAATATTATTTCCTTCTCTCTCCACGGAGTTGTACATATGTGATTAATTGTGGATCACAATCTTATCCCAGGTGGATAAGACCTACCGTCGGGTGGATCAAAGGCACTAGTAAGGACGTCCAGGTTAGTAGCTTCTTCATTTCATTTATTTCTTGGATATTTATTATTTATTATATTTTGATCCTCGGGTCAGGTTCAGAGGCTATGAAATCCTTCATTAGTATAAGAGCGCATGGCTTCTACTAAAGCTATGTTCTACATGCTATGATGAGCCGAAATCTAGGGATATGGCTAAGTTCTTTAATTCTATTTGAAATACCATAATTAATTGAAATTAATTATTAATAATTAATTGATAACAACGACGACCTTTGATAGCTCAAGCAATCAGTGGCTGGTCCATCATCTACCATTGTGAAGAGTGGGCAAGATCGTTGTGGATCATCGTCGAAAGTGCTTGGCCGGTGGAGGACATTGACCACTGCAGCCACCATTGATCGATGATCGATAGTTTCCAACTTGGTGAACATGCACAATGACCTTGTGTTGTGCCGCAACGTGTGCACCACGATGTCTAGTATGGGAGTGTGACCTGCACCTGTCATAAGTTGCAACCAAATTTAATAGTTATTGGTCTCACAAGTACTACTATATTAATATATAGTATAGTTGTGAATCGATCTCTCGCGAAATTCTAAGACTGAATAAAATGGGAAAATTATGTAGATTGTTAAATTGAGGAAAGATTAAAGAAACAATAAAATAGAACTCATTATGGTGTAGTTTTTACCCTATTATGGTGAATAAAATGAGAAAATTATGTAGATTGTTAAATTTGATCGAGTAAATTGACAAAATCTCACAAGTACTACTATATTCTCGACAGATTTTGTGTAGTTTTTCTCGTTTTTGCAAGACAAATCTAAACATTGGAAGATATTAGGGCTTGTAGGAGTCTAGAGAGCGAGATGTGGCCACATCATGGCTCTATTGCCATGGAGAGAGAGAATTCAAATGTTATGAGATTGTCTCGAATGTCTTATTGAGTGGGAGTTAGTGGTAGCAAGTGGAGTGTGTTCACTCCAATGTACCTTTTGTAGTTGGCTTAGTTAGTCGCTATCAGTCAAACTTAGATAACCATGTTGTCTAGAGAATTCTAAGGTAATATATGATGCTGTTGATAATTGGTTATGTCATCAAGGTGATAACTCGCATGTGGTAGGTTACACTGATATCAATTAGGTAGGTGACTAGGATGAGTAGAAATCCACATTTGAGTAAGCTTTCTTGCTATGCACTAGGGCCACCCCATGGAGAACCAAGAAATAATCATGCATTTGTTTGTCCATCATGGATACACAACTTTTTGCATGATCATTAACAATATGAGCGGCACTAGTACTCTAGCATGGCAAGATTTTAAGTCACCTGGGGTAAGTGACATTTTTACATAACAGTAAATTACCCTATGATATCAGTCTATGAATGAAGCAATCATAGAGGGGATTCTCATAATATGTCTTATGATAGAGCATTGGCTATTACACCTCGCAGACCCACAATGGTGGGTTGGTCGTATGGACATACAAGCCTGAAAACTAGTGTTTTAGATATGACAGGTCATCACCCCTAAGAGAAGCAGTGAAAGGCGCCAAGAAGGACGAAATGTCTCTAGTTTTCCTACATTAGTATCTCATATGGATATGTTTAAAAGCATGTGAGATCCCCTAGGATTACATAGATGAGGGTGATTTATTAAAGTTTATGTATTAACTTTTGAGTTATGAGGACAAGCTTTATGACAACTCTGTTTCTTAATCATAATTCTGTGTGGATCAAAAAATAAGTATCACTACAAGAAAATAGACTTCCAGTTACGACAACAAAAGTTCCCACTAAATGCAAGGCTTTTAGTGGCGCAACTTATGTCGCCACGGAAACCAAAAGCATTTATGGCGACACCCAATGTCGCCACCAAATACATTACAATTAGTGGCAACATTTCAATGTCACCAAAGAATGTTGAGACCAATGGTGCTTTTTATCTATCTACATATGTATTTGGTGGCGACAATAAATTGTTGCTACCAAAGGGCTTAACAGGCGACTTTGTGTTGCCACCAAAGGTCTTATGTGGTGACTTTTTTGGTTTTGGTGTCAACAATTGTCGCCACCGAAAGCCTTATTTTTTGTAGTGTATGTTTGTTACGCAATGCACAAAGTATGTCGTATAGGTTTGGAGGTTGACTCTCTCCACACAAGTAATCGCTTTGGACACACAGGTCGTGTGGGCCTTGATGAGACTTGGGTGTCCTTTCCTCAACACCTTGATGGGATAGAGTGTAAATGTCTTAAGATAGTTGAAAAACACTGAAGTGTTGGACAAGAAAAAACAATTGAGTTTTTTCAAGTCTCCTTAATAAGTGCAAGGATGAGATCCAACTATAACCCATATACATATCAAATTATGAATACCCTCAATTCATAATGCTTGTAGTGAGATGTGAGTGCTCCACTTGGCATTGTGTGAAGCAAGCAAAGTGTGATAGTAATTTCAAGTCAGCCACTGAATGAGTTTGGACTAATGTTCGTATGGTCCATATGATGAAGAATTAAAATTGGAATATGCTCAATAACACCACAACATGCTATTCATACCGCATGTTGTTCAACCCAAATATTGATATGATATTTGGTCTTCTTTTTACGTGTTTATAATGCTAATATGTTGCAATTAGACCAATTAATGTATCAAGGGCTGCACTAAGGTATGGCATAATAAAATGGATAAAAATAGGTTATTTAGTGTTTATTTATTGTATTTTATAAATAAGTGCTATTTAATGGGTTTGTCAGTGTTTCAGATATCCAAACAGGGTCTAACCAAAGGGAAACGTCTAGAATCAACGAGAAGATCACAAAAAGCACAAAATGTTTTGCGCCACCATGTTGGGCCGCCGGCCCAAATCAGGACTTCCTGCGGCGCAAGTCTCTAAGAGGAGTATGACGTCAGCACGTAAGCTTCAGCGAAAAATTAGGCTGAGCCATCACTTGAGCCAACGACGCAAGTGACGGCGCAAGAAGAGACGTAGTCTAGTAGAAGTTTTGGACGACTAGGATTCAAGATACAGAGATAATAATCGAAAAATCGCGGATATTGTGTTGCGCCTCTGTGTTGTATTTTTGACCCTATAAATAGAATTCGTCATTCTTCTTCTATCAGAGCATCGCGCGGCGTAGAGAGTAGAGAGCACCGTAGAAAATAGAGAAATATTTTTCATCTCAAAGTTCTTGTGGGATTATGGCAATTCAATCTGAATTTGTTCAGCTTTCCACCATGAGCAGCTAAACACCTACGCTCGGAGGAGCATTGGAGCAAAGCATGAACTATGGTCTACACTTAAGGGAGTTTTCTCACACTTGAATTAGGGTTATAATTCTTGTTTATTGATTAAGAACTTGGTTTCTTGGCAATAGATTTTGTTATTAAGATTTATGATTCTTGATCATTCTTTTATCATCAATTGAATGAAGGTTTTCAATTCTAGTTATGAATTATCTTGTTTAAGGTCTTTTCATGATTAAGTTGTCAATCTAGGTCATTAAGTAATTAATGACTACCTTAGGATGATTGGTGTGAGATGCTCCACTTATCGTTAGTAGTGATGATTGCTTAATCCAATCGCTCTGTCGGGTACCTTCTCAACTTGGTTAATTCATTTATTTATTATTGTTTTCTTCAATCTAGTCCTTTAGTTAAAAATCACTAAATATTTATTGCTTAATTTAATTCGTGTCTTAGGAATTAGATCAACAATCCAAATGATTTCCTTTACCTCTTCCCATTTAGTAAGAATTAAAGTACTATTCGCTTTTAAACTATATAAGTAAGTTCCTCGAGAGATCGACTCGGATTGCACCACTATAGTGCATTAATTCCGGTATTTTGGCCACCTAGCGACGGGTCCGGTCAAATTGGCGCCGTTGCCGGGGAACTATCCTTTAAGTCTAACGGTTAATAGTGCCAAATTCTTAGGAATTCGGTTTGCTTTTTGCGTTTCTTTGGGAGTTTAGTTTTTGTTTTGTTTTGATTGTTTCGTAGTTTATTTAGTATTTAGTGAGTCATTAGTTTGTTTAATTTTTCTATATTAAAGCTTCTAGGGTTGAATTAGTGTTGCATGCCTAGGAAGGATAAGGCACCTTTAAATCCTTTGAATCCTGAGATTGAAAGAACCTGTAGGAAGCTAAGAAAATAGAAAAGATTAAGAAACTTAAGTGAAGATAATTATAGACCAATAGAGCTTAATTCTGAATCGGAACTAGATTTAGATATGGTGACAATAACCCTGGTATGGATTTGGAGCAACGTTAGGTTAATAATGCAAACAATAACATAGCTTCACAACCTAATCCTCAATGACATGCTCTTAGGTCATTAGGGATGTTACTCAAGAGGAGTCTAATGCTACAATGGATAATCTGCAAAATGCTTACCCTGACTTTGACTTTGAATTTGAACTCAAGGGTCCTATATTGAATAACCTTCCTAAATTTCATGGTTTAACTGGTGAAAACCCTTACTCACATTTGACTAATTTGCCCATGCATTGTAGGACCATGAAGCCCAGAGCTATTTCAGTAGAGAACTGTATGTGGAAGATCTTTCATCTCACATTGGAAGGGAAGGCTCGAACATGGTACAATAATCTTCCTAGATTCTCCGCAAATGCCTACTCTTCGTGGAGATATATTCGTCGGGTTTTCCTCAGTCATTACTTCCCTCAAACCTGAACTACAGCAGCTAAGAAGGAAATAGATACTGCCACACAGGATGTTACAGAAACTTTCTTCGACTTCTGGAACATATTTATGGACATGCTTGATGCTTGTCCAAACCATCAGTACTCCACAAAAAGTCTGGTGGAACTCTTTGTCAACGGTATGGATATTGAAGAGACTATGATGTTAAATGCAGCCGCTAATGGGGAAATCTATGACAAACCAGATGCAGAGGCGTGGGATTTGATCAGGAAAATTGCACTCGATCGTCAACATGAGAGTGTGAGGGATATTAGGTCAGTTAAAGCAGTTGGAGTCTCTACAGCTGATCCAGATCCCCTACTAGAGAAGATAGCAAATAGTTTGGATCACTTGACAATTAGAGTTAACGAAATTTCTTCAACTCAGCAGACTCAGTTTCAATTCCCAAAGGCTCAGTATGCTCCTCAGGTACAATATGTTCAACCATCTCCTTCGAGCCTAGCCATGGTTGCTGCTTCTTGTCAAAACTGCAATTCACCTATGCACACTCTTCAAAACTGTCCCTTCACTAATTGTGAAGAGGTTTCAGCTATGTATCAACAAAGACCAGGACAGTTTCAAAGAAGAGATCAACTTGCTCCATAATATAATCAAGGGTGGCAGAATCATCCTGGATTTAGATGGGGAGGTGGTAATCAAGGAGGAGTTTCTTCCTCTGACAATTATCAACAAAGGCCAACCTCCAATGCCATTGTTCCAATTGAGCATAAGTCTGGTTCCTCTAGTAACATTGATACCCAAGCAATACTCAAGGCCATCCAAGAGAATAATATGGTTGCCTCCTCAAATTTTAAGGAAATGAAAGGGGAGATGGGGAATATGAGAGGAGACATGGGAAATATGTCTAATAATATCAACGCTCTCTTCCAGGAAACAGAGATGATAAAAACCAAGCACGAGAATTTGAGCGGATACGTCACTCAAGTTTCTAACTCCATCAATAATCATCAAGCCCAATCTAGTGGAGGCATGCCTTCCAACACTGTCATCAACCCCAAGGCATTGAACGCTATAAACCTGAGGAGTGGGAAAGAACTTCCTGACCCACACCCCAAGCGGGTTGAGCAAGAGGCTCAAGTAATAGATGAACATGAAGATGAGCCCGTGGAAGAGCACATTCCAAGCCAAGCTGAGGTTGAACCAACTCAACCATTCTCATCACTACCCCAACCTCCTCAAACTGAAGTTGCACCTCCCTAACCTTGCAAGGATAAAGGTAAAGAGGTACGTGTTAAAGATCTTCATTTTCCCTCTTCATATTTGAAAAGTAGAAAACAACATGATGAGAAGCAAGATAAGGAAATTCTAGATCTCTTCAATAAATTAGAAGTAAATGTTCCTCTACTAGATTTGATTCAAAAAGTGCCTAAATATGGTAAGTTTCTTAAGGATTTGTGTAGTAATAAGAGGAAATTTAAGCCTAATGAGCGAATTCAGGTTACTTCAAATGTCTCTGCACTTTTTAAACCTCAACTACCAATTAAATGTCAAGACCCCAGATCATCCACCATTCCATGCACAATAGGAAGAATAACTGTAAATGGTGCTCTGCTAGATTTAGGGGCTGCAATAAATGTTATGCCTAAAGCTGTCTACGAGTCCTTAGGAATGAATTCTGCAAGAGAAACTGGTACGGTGCTACAGCTAGCTGATAAGACAATTAGACGCCCAATAGGCATAGTTGAGGATGTGTTAGTAAAAGTAAAGGATCTTGTTTTTCCCGCTGATTTTTATGTGCTTGATATGAGCAATGGAGTGTCCAATGACACAACATTGATCTTGGGAAGGCCTTTCTTGAGGACTGCTAATACTCTGATTAGCATGAAAGACGGCATGGTTAAAATGGAGGTGGGAGATCAAAAGATCTCTTTTAACATGTATGAGGCAATGAAATACCCGAATGAGGATTATTCTATGCTAGATCTGAATGCTATTAAGGCCTGTGAAGTAGATGATGATTTTTGGTCTTCACCTGATATGTACCTATGTGATTTTAAACTGACCAATGATGATCTCGTTTCCCCTTTTCTCTCTTTCTTTTCTCCCCCTGATATTTCTGCCTGTGGAGGAAATGAGACTAGTCTCAACTACTCGATAGTTAATCATACTAGCCTCATACCTCCATCAAATTTAGCACAAATTAATTATGTTTATGATCATGGACTGCCTCATTAGTCCCTATCAGAGTGCCTTCATCAAGGGCAGACAGATAAATGACAACATCTTCTTGGCTATTGAAATGATATCCTTCATACATAAGGCTAGGAGGCACAAATGGAATTGGTGTGCTCTAAAGATTGATATGGCTAAGGCGTATGACAAACTCAGTTGGAATTTCCTCCTTGCTATCCTCAAGATCATGGGGTTCCTAGAACAATTCTCCAGATGGATTCAACAGTGTGTTTGTACAATTGGATTCAATCTCATGCTAAATGGTCAGCAGGTGGGACGTGTTAGTTCCATGAGAGGTCTCAGTCAATGTGATCCTATCTCGCCTTTCCTTTTAATCCTCTGCTCAAATTGCCTTTCATTAATGCTTCAAAAGGCTGAGGAAGACAAGAAGTTAATGGGTGTGTGCTATGCGAGGTCGGACCAAGAATTACTCATTTAATGTATGCAGATGATATTGTCCTATTTTTTTAAGGTGGACCAACAAGCCTGCAACAGAGTAAAGGCTATTCTGAATTCTTACTGCAATTTGGCAGGGCAACAGGTTAACTTTGACATATCACTTGTTGTTTTTAGTCCGAATACCCCGAGGATTTTCAAGAAATTTATGGCAACTACCTTGGGTGTCAAAGTCTCAAATAGCCTAGGCAAGTATCTTGGAGTTTTTGTTGATGGCGAGAATGTGGTAAAACACAACCGTGAAATCGTAAAAGGGAGAATGGAAGCTAGGCTCAGAGGCTAGAAGTCATCATTACTTTCCCAAGCGGGCAGGTTTGCACTGATCAAATCTATTCTTAAAGCGGATCCCATCTACAAAATGTCTTCCTTCCAACTCCGGAAAAAGGATACAACCTGCATTAATAGCCATTTGGTAAATTTCTTTTGGGGCTGGAAGGGGAGAAGAAGAAGATGCATCTACTCAGAAAGGATATTCTTTACAGAAGAACTGATAATGGGGGCCTGGGTATCAAAGACATGAGATTCGTTAACAAAGATCTGCTTACTAAACAGCTTTGGAGAATATTGATAAACCTGATCTACTTATGAGTCAGTGGGTGAATCATGAATACATAAAAAAGAACTCTGACTTAGAATTCAAACAACCTCTGTACAAATCTCCAAGCTGGAAAGGCATTGAAGCTAATGTGAAGCTGATCACGAATCATCTAACATGGCAACTCCATTGATGTCACTAGCAAATTCTGGGTTCAGCCCTAGAATGGTGCAAAGGGCACACTCAGAGTCAATGACTTGCTGAAGAATGTGGTTAGTACTTTCATCCTTGCCTCTTCTTGTGATGACAAACTTGTGTGGTCTAAAGCTACCAATGGAATCTACACGGTTGCAAACGGCTAAAAATTTCTTTATGCCCTGGAGTCGAATGATGACACAAATTGGAGCACTGATAATTTCCCCTGGAAGGATTACTGGAAAGTTAAAGCCCCAATGAGGGTTCTTCTCTTTGGGTGGAGACTCATGAACAGAGCTATCCCTTGTGGAGAGGTTCTCAATCACCACCATATCCAAGGTAACTTCCAATGCCCTTTTTGTGGTGATGAACAGGAAATGTTAGACCATCTCTTCTAGTATTGTCAATTCTCCAAAGCTGTTTCGTTCGGCTCCACACTGGCACTGAGAGTTTGTGATTTGTTGGCTTAAATCCTTCTGCAATGAGGTGATTACTACACAGGACCACAGATTGACGCTTGCACCATACGTCTTGACTACTCTGGAATAGATCTAGCAAGCTAGAAATAACTGTGTCTGGAGAGGACTACAAGCAAACCCAAATGACACCCTGCACAAAATTGCAACTGCAATCAAGTGCTTCAACTTGGCCGACACGAATGCTAGGTCTCTTGATGTTAATTGAATTGTGGTTGGCATCCAAAGTAGACCTGTCAGACAAGTCTCAATTCTTTCGCACAATAACTTGGCCCATCTCAATGGTTTGGTTTTTAGTTGGAAAAAAACAGAAAAATAGACCTTATTAGTAGCTTGTAGATTGTTTGACGGTTGTGCATGGGAATGGAAGCTAAAGAAGGCTGAAAGGAGGAGACTTAGGGTTATTGAACTTTTAGTTTTTATTAGAGATGTCATTTTGTCTTTACAGGGTAGTGACCATGGATTACAAATTATTGTTCCCTCTAAGCATGTGGTCTCCATCCTCATCCATGGAGGAGGTTCTGTTGAAGAGACCTTGATTTGCAAAGGCATTCATTCTTTATCCCTAGGTAGGCATTTGATGGAGATTGTGCCCTAGGGCCAATCATTTTATTTATGTGTTATTATTTGAACATATATTTTTGATTAATTTATAGAGATAAATTATGTTGTTATCATATTATTAGCGTGTTTACTATGATAGCGTCCTTGATTGATTATAAGATAATTAATCTAAAACTGTCCCTGGTCGATCNACTTCCATAACATCATTTCTACTTAAGGGGGATACACAAGTAAGGGGAAACTAATATAATGATGATGTTATAGGAGTTCATCTCCCTCATGTTGAAGCTCGTGACTATTTTATCCTATTTTATCAATGGATAAAATTTATATTAAGTTCCTTATATTCTTGCTATCAAGTTTCACCAATCATAAGTTTTGATTACATTCTCTCTCTTTAATGATTGGTCATGCAAAAAGTGGTGTTTAATATTCTCTATTAGCACTGTCAAAACGGGCTTAGGCCCGCGGGCCGGCCCGGCCCGCCCGCTAAATGGACGGGCTTGGGTTTAAAAAATTTGGCCCGTTTAAAAACGGGCCTAAACGGCCCGACCCGTTTAACCCGTGGCCCGTAACGGGCCGGGCCGGCCCGTTTAACAGTGCTATTCTCTATCTATCATGATTGGTCATATATAAAATTTTTGCCACATGTCAAATATTAATTGGAGAACTTGATAGCAAGAATGTAGGGAACTTGATGTAAATTTTGCCCTTTATCAATTCTCTATTTTATCAGCCACGAAATTGGCTTCGTGAAGGGTATGGGAGATGGACAAAACTAGCGGGAGTGTTAGCGTCTTATAATATAATAAATTTAAATTTAATTTTTTGTTAAAAAATTTTCACATTTAATACTTAATAGTACATTAAATAAAATTGTTCTTTAAGGTGAACAATATCTACAAAAAAAAAATGTATTAAAATCACATGAAGTAGCAACATTTAAATTGCCACAAATAACAATAATTTAAAGTAACAACTAAGGGGGCGTTTGGTACACGAATTACTTTTTTATTCTCGGGAATCATATTCCCAGGAATGTGATTCCAGGAATAAGATTCACAAGATTATAAGAATGTCTGTTTGGATGAGTTAGAATAATCCTAAGATTATTTTGCAATATTCCCATGAACGTTGCAATTTTGTGTTTGGTTCAATTTTGATATTCATGGGAATGCTTAATACTTTTACAAATATGCCCTTAACTTTTTATTCTCAACTAATAGTTTATCAAATGTAGAATTTGTTCAAAACAATTCAGGAGAAGAATATTATATCATACGAAAGCAATGAAGTATATATATATATATATATATATAAAAGCATACAAAAGCAATATTATATATATCAGCAAGAAGAGATGAAAAGTAACAAACCTGATAAATTTTTTTTGCACTTCAAGGTGACAGAGAGTTGTAGAATGACAAAGATGAAAAGTAATAAGGGTTGGTAGAGAAAGAAATAATTAAGCGAAATTAATTAGGAGTAATAAAGTCATTTTAGATGGAAAAAATAATCTCATGTCATGGAATTAGACTAATCCCACCCTTTAGGGTGAGATTAAAAAATAGCTATTTTAGGAAGTTATGCTATTCCCGGGACTAATTTTCCAATCCGCGTACCAAACACGAGATTACTCTAGTTCGGAGCTCGTAATCCCGGGACTATTTTTCCAATCCGTGTACCAAACGCCTCCTAAAAGTAAAGTAAACCGATACGACTCATTCTTTTAACTTGACTCATCTGAATAGTCCTCTACTTTTCTCCCCTTGCTTGGTTCTAAGTTCAAATTATTAGTATTATTTTGTTTAAATACATCAATTACACTACAAACTGTTTAAATGTCTCTATTATAGTATTCTATAATTACGAAATAACATATTAAACTTTAAACACTATTTTAAAAAAAATATTTTTAAAATATGACATTGCAATACGATAAAAAAAAAATAATCGTTGCTGAAAGGCATACATTTGTAGTGCAAAGTGAATTTTGGTGTAGAAGAATATTTTGTGTTTATCATTGGGTGAATTACCAAAAAATTCTGTATAAATTGCAATTAATCCAACGATTCTGTAACTAGGCTGGCTGTTCCTATTTAAGACCCACTATTTGAATCAACTAAGTATGGACTCGGCCTAAAAAATTGACAATTATTATTATTGGGCCTATTGGACTTATTGGGCTTATAGATCCGCATCAACACTTCTATCAAAGTTAATCACTTTACAAAGTATACAAGACATTGGACCAAAAACAAAACAACAGATACAAGGCCTATAGTATTTGTCAAGATTATGATTCAAGGAATTTAAGATTAATTAGGAAAGGGTTTATTTCTTTTTTTTTTCTTAAAATGTTATCTTTAAATTTATTCTTTTTGCTTAACATTGGAGAAAAATTAGGAAGAATCTTCCTTAGAGTGTGAAGAGAGTTGTGTTGCCTCTTTCTCTTCTTTTTTTTTCCCTGTATTTTTAATATTGGAGTAGATCTACTTTCTTCATGTATTTGAGAGGAGATCTGGACTTAATTCTTGATATTCTTTAGTGTATTGTTGAGTTTACTTAATTCTCCTTTGTAATCAATTTTAGGAGTTCTTGGCTGGACTTTATTGTTAGATATGAGTGATGATTGCATCTCCTTTATTGTATAGCCTTTTACTACTCTACTATTTTCCTCGTAAATGAAGTTCAACAAAAAGAAAAAAGTTCTATAAAGGAAATAATGAACGCAACTATAGGAGAAGCAAGAAATAATAACCACAGCAACTGTAATAAAATGAGTCAGTTAAAATGCATTTAGGATCCGAGTTTTAGATTAAGAGTACAAAATACTCATAAATTTTAAGTTAACGGATAGATCTCCTTAATTATATTACTCAAAATTTTTAAAGTTGACAAATAGTACTCTTAACTACTAAAAATAATCTATTTAATAAACGAACCGCTCTATCAATATAATCTAATTGTATCTACTTGTATCAATAATATCTTTATCCCTTTTTTTCCTCTAAATTTAAAAAAAAATATATATAGAGAAGTGAACTCTAAAATCCAATCCCATTACCTTCACCTTTAAGTTTTCCTCCGTCACTGAAATAAGAGTTCCAAGAGAATCATATTTGTACACTGCACGTCCTTTTTGTTTTGTTTTTTTTTGCATTGCAGTTAAAAGGGTTCTAAGAGACTGTTTGAGCCATTCTTTTGATGCAAAGTTGAGTCATAACTCATAAAGTGCTGTATTCCTCAGCTATAATTTTGTAAAGGCATCTTTTCCCTGCCAAAATCACATGCTTAACTCACAAACTTTTGTTTTTTTCTTTTTTAAAGACTTTATGATTGGAACTTCCTTTTAAGTCCCTCCAAAAGATATAAAATCTCAAGATAGCAACAAATGATAGAAGTGAAAGTGCATATTATCATCAAAGTACAAAGTCTAATATAGTTAATTGATAGTTAAATTTCACTAAGTTTGAAAAGAAGTGTGTGTACAAAAAAAACTTTATTAATAAAAATAAAATTCATTTCGATAATCTCTTCTCTTGGAACAATAATAACACGTTACTAGTAATTGGGAGGTACACCCAAATTCTTAGAGAAGTGCATACTAGCTGTGCATAGTACAAAAGATACTCATTCTGTGACAACCTCACTTCAAAGCACTATGCCAATATTGACTTTGCCCTCCAAATTTAAAAAGTATAAATAGCTTCATTCCTCACCATAGTAAAAAGAGATATTTTGCTTGTGTATCTTCAAGTGTCACACATAAAAATGTTTTGGAGGAAAAAAAAGTGCAACTTTGTGCTTTTTCAATTGTCTGGTTTTTAGTGGGAGTTTTCCTCATGCTTCCAATGAATCAAATAGTACAAAAGAGAAGAGACAATGATCATAAAATCAGTGATCCTTGTTGATTATTGTGGCAATGCCAAGAACCATCACATTCCTAACAAGCATGATTCATAAAAATTACACTCAGATTCAACATAGTAATGATAATTAATATCTTCACAAGACTTAAATTTTCTGCATTCCAAGCAAAACCCAGAAATATATGCACAAGATTTCTTTTCAAAAATGAAACTCTAGAAGATTTTGAGACCTCATCATATCCTCTCCTGAAACGCCTCAGCTCGCGATATAGCTGCCGGGTTAGCTTCCAAGATTTGAGAAATACCCAACATGCGACGATCTTTGCTTTCGGCTGCCAGTTTTTTTAAAACACAACCTTCTTCCGATTCACAATCTTTCTTGTCAGTCTTCTTGATGCCTAATGCAGCCCAAAGAGGACTTTTTGATGCCTCACTTGGATCGTCGATTCTCAGTGTCTTTGGGACCAAAACACATTTCTCTGACTTCTCTTCATCAGCGAAAACCGTGTCCCTAGAGTGTTTTCCTAGTGGTGAGCCATTGCTCGAGGAACAGCTATTACTAGTTGATGATGAAGGTGAGAGGCAACCATTGGATCCGGCAGAGATTGCCCCGGCTCCAACCGGCCACACGGGTGTTCCTCCCCAGTATGATGGTGGTGCAAACATGCCTGGAACTGCCAACAATGGAGTAGGATGATGATACCACTGCATTGGAGCTGAAAATTGATGATGAACAGCATTGTTCCAATCTGGATTCCATGGAAACACAAATGGAGGAATAGGGTAAAATGGCAAATGATTTGATGTATTAACCTCATTATTAGAAACACATAACTCCTTATTTGTCACTGAAGATCCACACAAGGATGCAGTCGTCTCCTTCCCACTTTCTGCCTCAAAACTCACTTTCTGCTCTGTAAGATTAAGCATTGCCTCCATGGATTCACAGAGAGGAGGGCCGGCATCCGGACCGAATTTCAATACAATACCATTATCCACTGCCATTGAAGAAGGTGATGATAATGATGAGGAGTCTGTGGAGGTTTCATCAGAGGACACTATGATGTGGCGAAATTGAGAGGCTAAATGATGATGCTTGTTCTTCCGCCTCCCCGCTCCCACCGGGACATTCCTCATTGTCCCACCGGCGGTCCAATACCTCTGACAGTTCTTGCAGAAATGCCTAGGTTGATTGACATTGTAGTTGTTGAAATAACAAAACTTGGTCTCCAAGCTGTTGCATCTTGGACATGGGAGGATCTTGTCTGGTTTCTTAAGCACTTTATCTTGATCTGTACTATTATTAGTAGTAATGCTTTCCATTTTGTCTTCTTCCAAAGGCTTATTGGAATTAGGTTTTGCCTCCAAATCTTGATCATTGTGTTGGGACTCTTTCTTACTATTATTAGCATTCTCTTTTTGTTGCTCACAGTTTTCTGCACAAACTCTTTCTACTTGTGTGTTCTTCAAGCTGCTGCAAACATCCTAGATTTTGATCACAGTCAGTGACAATTTGACAATTCAACCCCAATGAAGATCTTGACTTGAGAATTCTAATATACAAATGGTATTTCAAGTTCTGGCACTGAAATTTATCTCACCATATAGATGAGCTTAAGTTGGATATATCATGCACAAGAAAATCTAATGTCTAACCACTTGACAAGGTATGAATTTATCAGAGTTTCTGTGTGATGTTTTTAAAGTGTAAAATGTTTTATATTAAAGAAAAGGCATCCAGAAACTGAAACATATACATAATTCTTTTAGAAAACTTCCCAATCTGATACCAGAAACATGACTACACTCTCCAGATAGAAACCAAACATTTCCACTTATTTTCAGGTGAGAAAGGCCAAATATGGGGGGAAAAAAATTAATTTGTTCACGTAGAGACAAAGTGAGCATGAAGATGAAGATGAAGATGAAGTTTGAAATATATTAGCTAGAACATTCAAGTTAAAAAAATGAATGAATGAATGAGATCCCAATAGCCACATAAGAATTTGAAAGATCCATTAATGGATAGAATGAAGTTTAACCGACTAAACTCGAAACAACTTTTTTCCTTCTCAACCTTATACATCAAAATATTTCAACACATTCCAGACTACATACATAATGGAAAAATGAGGAGAAGAAAGCAAGGAAGGGAAATGTTTAATGGGTCAAAATTAATTATTTATGTACCATGGTTTGGGAGTTGGCCGGAATCTGAGAAGCCACCGGAGGGGTGGCCGGAATCTGACATTCCGGCAAGGGAATCTTCCTGCCAAAAAGCTTGATAGCTGGATCCTTGTGAGACATGTCTTCTCCACCGTTCATATATATACAGACAGACTCTGAAGCTTAATTAGCATCCACAAGCCCCATAGAAATACAGAATCAGATACAGAGAGAGAGAGAGAAGAGAGAGAAACGAAGAAACCCGGAAAAATTAGAAGAAAAGGAAAGGAGGGTTTTAACATCACAGAGAGTGATGAAAGGGAAAAGAGAAAAAAAGGGAACTTTTTTTCTTATGGGATAGAGTTGCAATGAAAAGAAGAAAATAAAAGTAAAAAAAGATCCCTACAAAACAAAAGAAAAGCTGTGTGTGAAGATGAAAAAGGTCCCTGCAAAAAGCACAAAGAACATGATGCATCAGAAACAAGAAACAGAGTACCATCTTTTTTAAGCTTTGTTGTTTGTGTATGTGTCTGTTTGTTTTTTATTTTTTCTTTTTCTCAGTCTCCCAAAAATTAATTAATAAATTAAATGAAACCCCTTTTTCTTATTTATCCAAAAGTGATCACCTTTTGTGATTATTTAGCAAGGCCTAATCTTTTTTGAACAAGATATTCAAAGGAAACACACACATAGGGCCGTACGCGTTGAATAGAGATCCCCTGTTTCTTCTTACAATAAAGAATAGAATATGATTAATTAGTGTGATTAATGAAGTAGTAAGTTAATAAGGCATTTGATTAAGAAGAAGAGTAATTAAAGAAGGGGATTGTGGGGAAGAGACAGGTGGCAGATGAGTCAGCAAAGGATGAATGAGAGCCAAGAGAGATGTAGTGGCTAAGGATGGAGGATGATGTAAGAGAGAGAAAAGAAAAAGGAAAAACTAAAAAGGTAATACCGACATAGATGGGAGGTCGCTTTTTACGCCGCCATCAATGTGTTTAAGGGCTGTTTGGGAGCTAACAAATCATTATCTTTCATTCGATCATCATCTCATCTTAGGATTGAATGAACTGTACTAGTTGAGTGTTTGTTGGAGCCTTCATTTCATCATCTCATTCACATCATAATCTGATCCGCAACATCATTTCATTTTCTCTTACATTTACTAAACTATCCCTACTTATATACATATAATTACCTATACTCTAATAGACTAATACAAATATAAAAAACAATTAGGTAAAATAGTAATTTTATATACCCTCATTTATTACACTTATAATTTTCTCTCTCTCTCTCTATCTATCATTTTTTTTACTTACACTTATAAAAAAACTATCCCTACTCATATACAAAAATTATTTTTGTTCATTTGCAATGTTGTTATTTTTTTAATCTCAATATTCTTCTATTTGTTTTGAATAAAATATACAATTGAATCCTTAAATTATTTTTTAAGTTACAATCTTCTTCTATTCTCGTTACAATATTCTCTTCACTTTTATAAGTATTTTGATCCTCAAATTATGAGCTCAGTTTCCTTGGCTCCTAAAACTATTTTTTGTTTAGTTTCTTTTCCTCAAACTATGCAATTAGTTTCATTTTGGTCCTCAAACTATTTTTTGTTCTATATTCATGTCCAAAATCATCCAATGATTATACGTTGTGGATAATGGAGAAATAATGGTTATTTTTTGTTTGAAAAAATACACAAGTTTTCACATGTCAGTTATTTTTTTTTTTTGTTCGAATCATGGGTAGCCAAAGAATTGCAATGTTGTTTTGTTTTTTATTGTCTCAATGTTTTTCTATTTGTTTCAGTCATAAAACTATTTATGGTTAGATTTTTTACTCAAATTACGAGATGAGTTGCATTATGGTCCGCAAAATATTTGTTATATTTTTTAGTCCAAACTGCAACATTCCTATATGTTTTTTTACTATTACACAATTCAATCCATACTTTTTTTCAATATATTTTATGAAGTTTTGTGTAAAAATTAGAAGGAGTTAAAATAATTTTTTATCTTCCCATTTGTTGGCATTGTTGCTAGTCTGATCCTTAAACTATGAGATTAGTTTCGTTTCAGTAATAAAACTATTTCTGATCTTATTTTGGTTATTAAACTACGAGATTTGTTATGGACTGATTCATTGGATCGATACAAAGTTGTGGACAAAATTGTATATTTACAATAATTTTCATGTTATTTGCATTCTAGTCCTCAAACTATTGTTTATTATTTTTTGGTCGTTGAATTTCATAAATAGACTCGATTATTGATGGCTGGGATTTTCTACGGTCCCCGAGTTATCATTTACACATGTTAGGGATCGATTAATTAGACCGATTCAAATTTATGGACCAAATTGTAATCATAAAATAATTTTAATTTTATTTTCATTTTGGTCCATCATCTCATCCAATGAGATGGACCCTAAACCCTTCATCCAAAAATATCTCATTCTCACGCTTTCCAAAAACATCTAATCTCAACATCATCTCATCCAATTCACCACCAAACATCTATCATCTCATCTCATCTCAATATCTCAATCTCATTTCATTATTTTTTACTATTTATACCCCTATACAAAATAAATAAATCCAATAATCTATTTCACCTAATCACAAACATTACATACCCTTTTATATAATTTCACACCCTATTTAACATCATTTTCTTTAAAATCACCCAAACACCAATACATCATCTTATCTCATCCCATTACACCATCATCTCATCTCAATCACTTAGATGAACTTAAATTGAAATGCAATTGCTCCCAAAGAGGCCTAAGTTAAAAGAGTTGAAGATGGAGTTGAAGTTCCTACTAATAAAGCTAAAGCTTCAAGCTTTGAAGCCTAAACACAGACATAGCCTGTGGGTCCCATTACTTCTCACTTACATCTTAACTTGTTTATTTTTAACTGCCTTGAAATTAAAAAAAGTTTAGTTTATTTACTCTTTATATTTTATATTAAATTAATAAATTAGTCTACAACAGATTTTAATTTTTAAATTTGAATATAATAAATTTAAAGTTATAAATTATTATTGATGAGTTATTTTTTTTATTTAATTAGAACTACTAAAAAAGTTAAATTAAAAAATTGGAATCAAAATGTAAAAAATTATAGAAAATTAATCTCTTATTCAATTTTAGATTTGATTTGATTTTATTGACTAACGATTTCAATTGAATATAAAAAAAATTATGAAAACTAACTCGTAACTTTAAAATAAGAGAAATGAATAACTCAAGTTTAAGGCTTGATTTTATCCTGATTATTCACGACTTCAATTGTGTAGATAAAAAAATATGTAATTCTGTACTCATCTATTTAAATTTAAACCGAGAAATATATAACCATATTAAATAAGTTATGAATAAAATAAATCGTTAAAAAATATTTAGCATTAATATAAAAATTTTAAAAAATTTTGTACCAAAATGTATTTATAATCAACCATTAAAAAATAAACCTATAAGTTATTGCAGAATTAAGGCTAAGCCGAAATGATCAAACTATTGGATAGCTCTTATTTTGGGCATCACTAACTTGGTCTAATTAATGAATAAGCTCAATTAAAATCGGGTTAACTCGTATTAGGCCGCCAAATGTGATTTTGGAAATGAAACAAAAGATGAATTTGTTTGAGATTGAAAAAAAAACATGGATTTTGGAAATGAAGGAAAAGACAGAGAGGCCAAAGGGTGTTGTTTGTAAATTGTATTAATGTTGGCTTGTTTTGTTGGGTCGTTGTAATGTTGGGTCCTTTGCGCGCTTCATTTCTTTGGTTCATTCATTAATTCATTCTCATAATCATTCATATTCCTTCCTTCAATTCTCTCCCTTAGCTTTCATGCAAGTGGTGTTTGTTGTTGCCTTATAACTTACATCATGTTTCTTTAATTTCTTGCTCATCTACATCTTCATTATATTCTCACCTTACCATTTTATTTTATTTCATTATTTTTAAATTAGAGCAAATCTTATGCAAATTTATTTATTATTTTGTTAGAAGGTTTGGAAATTGGGGATCAAAATAACTTATTGGAAATTAAAATGTAAATTTTAAAGTTTTCTCAGGATTTTTTTTTTCAAGTTTTAACATATAGATCAAAAGGCTAATGTTGAAAACTTACTTAGATCACGGGATATTAAAGAATATTTTATTTGTAAAAAAAATATTTTACAAAAAAAAAATTAAAGCATGTCTCACATGGGTTTATAATCAGAACTATATATATATATATATTTAATTAGCAACGAAATCTACTTTAAATATTTTATGGTACGAAAAGAAAATAATGATATATTGATTTAATAGTTCGACACAATAAAAATTGTTAGGATAATGAATTATTTCCAGTATATATCTCTTGCGGTGTAGAAAGAATGGAAAAGTTTGAGAAAAAATTGTATGAGTCTCTAATATTTTTTCTCTTTTTACACGGTATGAAATACACTTATTGTAGAGAATTCGAAATATATCTTCTCTATATGTATATATATCTAATATATAACCCTACCATTTTAGAAGAAATGAAAGACATCAAATTAAATAAGTTGATAAAGTAATATATAGGAATATAGGATAAGGATGAAGGTGATGATGAGTACTGATGAGCCATGACTTTCAAAGGAAACAAAATGCTTTTTCTCCAAATTTTCTGCCTAACCAATTAATCCTTTTCTACTCTACATTTTTCACATTCAACATGTTTTTATTTCATTTGGTTAATCAACCTATTCTCACCATTCATATGTATGCTTTAACTGTGCATGTGATCTTCCGGATTTGCTTTATTATTTATCTTCTGTTAAGAAAAGATTTTAATTTTGATGTTTCAAAGTTAATTATGAGAAAGAAAAGGTTGGAAAACTTCAAGAAATTATGAAAAAAATTGGATAGTTTTTGCAATGTTCTTTTGACAATCAAATTAAAAAATTTTGACCAAAAAAAAAGAGAAAACTTAATATGTCTTCATAGTATGATTTTTTTTTCTAAGATTATATAATTCAGGTTGATCATTAGAACTACCTCACATGATGTATTGGGGAATTTGAGATGTTCAAATTAAATTTTATATATATCAACATGTACTACTCCAAATTCGATTTGCACTATCTTCTTAAAGTTAAAAGATAGTTCGGTATCATCCACAACAATACTATTTTTTAAGTCAAAGTGTAATTTTTATTATTTTTTATCTAAATTATATTATATAATTAGCTCTTTTCTAAAAGAGAAGAGACTAGAATTATACTTTGATTTTCTTAAAAAGGAAATTCAAAATATAACTTTAGGGATCCATCCAAGAGGACTCATCCTAGTTTTAGACAAATTGGCAAGATAATCAACGGCCAAGTTAGCGGATTTAGGGATCCAACTAAAGCTACAACCATCTAAAAAACATGAAACATAAATAAAGTCATCTAAAAGAGACAAATCCTTCCAAACAAGAAGGGAGGCAACCCCAATGGTTGTTCTAAGAAAAGTCATAAACAGACACAAAGCAACAATAATAAGATAACAAAACGAAACGACGATATGAAAGAGCACAAAAAACTCAGGACCAAACCAGGAAGTCGCTGTGGAAGCCAGAAATCGTCGTGGAATGCCTAGTCTAGATTTGCCGCCACAGAACGCCGTCATGGGAGCCTAAATCCAATCCATAACATTGTCGCTACAAAACTATATAATCAGAGAGGACTACCGCCGCTATAGCAGCGGTCCAAAGTTTAACTCAAAAAATTTCTCATCATGGAAAAAAATTTTCCTCACCTATTTTAGGGCCGGCTTTTCCAAAAACTGTTAATGCTTCATTGTCTTTGGTTTCTATGATTCAAACTTTTAAACTTTAGATAGCCTGAATCTTATCTTATCCTACATTCTACATATATAACCTCGAAGCAGAATAATTAATAATGTACGTGATCTTATCTTCCCATTTCTGTCACCCTTTCTTTTAAACATTTATTTTCTTTCAACTCATCAGTTAAATATAATGTTGGAGGCACGACAAAGACATATACCCATATGCATCTGGAATTTATATGCTTTTAGGTCTAATCTAATTAATCAAGTATTCATTTCGATTGATTCACATAGAATATCAATCAATTAAATTGAAAAAGAATTGTTGAGAATCCGAATTCTCAGGGATGATGCATTTTTATGTTATTGCCAAAAGCTCTATTTTATTGGAGCTTACTTTTAAATATCGATCTCCTAAATAGACTGAATCAAATAATAAATTTAAATTATTAGATATAAAGTCATATTTTCATGATTAATCGCAAAATAAACATTTTAAGAGAGTGAAAAAAGATATTATGTGAGTTCTTCTAAAAAAAAATTATTTTCTAACACATGAAATGAATAATTAAAATAATAAAAAAAAACTTCTATTTATAATAAAAAAAAAAAAACTCAAAAAATAAAACCATTTAAGTCGGTATATTCCCATCGAGTTGAAAATAGAATGAATGGATGAAAATGAATATTCCTACACAAGTCTATATATATGAAGTTATGAACCGATATCTTATTCATTTATAGTGCATGAAATTGGGATATAGATGCAACAATTATTCCTCGGATTATTCAGACATATACTGACAATTTAAAACCGCAATGAAGAAAATGGGATAATCAAATGAAGGTAAATAGTTGTGCACAAAATATGGGCCTGCATCAAAGGCCCAATTAGGCCCATGGCTATTAGAAAACGTTTTAGTATGTGGAATGGGCTTTTGTTTGGACATAGGAGCACTCTATACGTTTTAATTAATCACTTCATTGTGACAAAAACAGAAAAACAAATTAATCACTTCATTCGTGACCCAAAAGGAAAAAAACAAAGGTTTAATTTCAAGAACTTGAGCTTTTAATCTCATATCATACGAAGGTATAACTAAAAAGAGAATTTCAAAAGAAGGTTAATTAGGGTAGAAATTTTCTATTTGTACTAATTTGATTACACTAGTTTGACCAACACAAAATAAAAGTCAACTCGAGTACATATTTTGACAAAAATATAATAAAAATGTGAAAAGTGTAGAACAAGATAGGGCACTGGGTAGGGGTGAGCGCGGGTTGAGGGAAAATCCCAGCTCAACCCGCACATCAATCTGCGGGTTGAGTTGGGTTGGGTTTTACATTTTTTAAAATTCAACCCGAACCAACCCAACTCGCAAAACTGCGGGTTGGGTTGGGCTGAACCCGCGGGTTGAATTTTTTTTTTAAAACAACAAAATAACACAAAGTAAACTAACAGTTGGCCCCTAAAAGATTGAAATATACAATTTAGTCTCTAAAAGATCAAAATGATATACTTTTTAGTCCCTGAAAGATTAAAAAGATATATTATTTAGTCCATAAAAAGGACTAATTAGTATACCATTTTGATATTTCAGGGACTAAATTATACATTTCAATCTTTCAAGGATCGAGTTGTTAGCTCAGTGATCTTTCAAGGACCAAATTGTTAGTTTACTCTATAATATATTATATATATTAGTAATTAATTATAAAAATATATATATTTGCGGGTTCNTGATGATAAATAATATTCCTAGACAGGGACATTACATGCAATGTTTCAAAAATCAATGGAATTGAGAAGATCTTTGAGTTACAAATTGATTAATTTAATCCATTAGGCTAGCAGTTGACTCGAATAATATCATAAATATATAAATAAAAATGTATAATTATTTACAATAAAAGTAACATATAATTAATAAAATACAATTATAAAATTTATATAACCGATAACATATATATTTGTAAATTTATAATTTTATTATTTTATACAAATAAAATATATAAAAGTCTCCCACATGCAATTGATGTCTTGCCTGGTAGTACTTGGAAGTGCTTTTGCTTAGTACCAATTTTTTCTCAAAACGGATGTGAATACCGTATTTTGTTCGGGTCTTTTTTTAAATAAATAAAAGTTTTAAGCTCATTTTGTAAATAAATAAATTTTTTGGGAATTAAAAAATAAGATAAGTTTTCAAAGTCTTTCTGTTAAATAAAGAAAAAATTTTAAAAGAAAATGCCTAAGTATGGAGAGAGACTCATCTAGTGTAAAATAAATAAAAATGAAAAAAATAATAAAAATAAAAATAAAAAACGAAATTAATTAAAATAAACAAAATAAAAGGTGAAAAAACAGTGAAAGTGGCAAAGTTGGGGTTTGAACCCCTATTAGCTCCTAAACCTTAACCATTTGGGCCAAAGCCCATTTCTCATAAATGTCATGTATCAAGTTTAATTTAAAGAAGATTTAGAATGAGTTATTCATCTTTGGCCATGAAGCATGCATGAAACAGGAAAAGGTAATTACTTGGGGATTGATTTTGATCATATTTAATTTGTGATCTTGACCAAATCACATCAAATTTTAAAATATTTGATCACCAATTTTAAATTGGTGATTTGGTTGATTTTGGGAGATTATTTTGTATCAATTAACATTAATTTTCAATCTCCATTGATTCTCCTTTCAGGCCTATAAATAGATGAGATGTTTGTAAGAAAAAGACAACTTTTGAAGAGGAAAATAAGAGAGAAAAATTCTGTTTTTAGAGAGATAAAAATTCAGATTTTTAGAGAGAGAAAAATTTGTTTTTAGAGAGAGAAAATCTTATTTTTGAAAGAGAAACTTTGTGTGGTGAGTCTAATTTCGGTTTCTTTTTCTTCTCTTTTAATTTGTTTTCTCATCTTCGTAGGTTTAGAATTCCTATGAGTTAGTTTTTAGAATTCGGATAAATGAACAATGAAGTTATTCTCCAAAGGCGTTCCGACAGTTGAGAAATTCAACTTGTAGTACCCAATAGGGACTAAACTGAATTTCTTACCTAGAATCTGGACTGTTCTGCAATTATCTTTCTAACCCCATATTTCTGTAAAATCATAAAAAATATAATAAAATAAATTATAAATATTATGTTCTCTTAGGGAATATTCCCTAGAGAATATTTAAACTCTACAAGTACACTTGTTGTCAAGGTACACATGCATTTTCATTTCCTTTTTGGGTGTTTATTTAATATTCATTATTTAAATGCCCTAACCCTCTTCTAACCAACCCCCAACCATCAAATTATTTCCGAACTACGTGGACTTTGATCCTTAATTAGGGTACGTAGGCCTTAGGTTCCAAAACCTGAGTCAAGTCAAATTTTTTCCTTTTTTTTTTCAATATTAAGTTGCATGAATCCCTGATTGTGAATTATGTATGTTTTTCATGATATGCTTGTGTAGTTGTGTATACAATATAATATTTTGTCTATCAATTTTGGGCTCGAGGATGTTTTGTTGTGTGTTTTATTATATTTAAATATAAATATTTAGGCCATTGTTTTTAATAATTATTTTGGGGGTAAACTTATGATTATAAGGGGTTTTTAGGGTGTCTAACACATTCCCTACAAATTAAATGTGCTCCCGAACCATCTTTGGTGCAAACCAGTTTTCTCAAATTGCCTTATCCACCATTATTTTTGAAATTGTTTTAAATAAAATTTGGTGACGACTCCTCTGTGACAGTCGACATTCTCCGCAATGTCAGGAGTGTGACAACGGTCTAATAATTCAGCTTTTATATTTGATTTAATTTTGTTTGTTAATAATCTTGATTGGGTTAGCCGTCCCACTTCTTCCGCTTTGGGCTTTCGTAGCAGTCTCCTCCAAACGCTCATTTTCTCTTCGGCCATCGCCTTTAGGTTGTAGTTCTATCGCCTTCGGGTCGTGTTATTATAACGGTCAAGATAGTAACACGACCATAGAGTATCTCGACTGTTATAGAGTATCAGACTTTATTAGCAAGTATGGGTGGAAGTTGATGAAATCTACAGTTGGCATAGTGATTTCTTTCCCGATCAATAATAAGTATGATGGTAAACGGTTTGTTGACAACACATTTTATGATGATTTTCATCCTCAGGATTTATTCCTTATATGATCAGTTTGTCCTCAAGATATCTTTCGTATAGGACTTATTTATGCGCAATCGCCTAATAGTTCAACAAGGTTTACTTTTTATGCTTCTTTGTTTCAGTTTTGAAATTTCTTTAACGATTGTAAGTGTCGTCTGACTTTTATCTAATATATTTTCCTTGTTTATATAAAAAAAAATAATCTTGATTGGGAAAAGATAATATTTGTTAAGAGTAATATGTAGCTCTAAATTCGTAACATTTGAATTTAAAATGAGAAATGACCAACTTTGCTTGTTTGACTGTTGAATGAGTGATCCAATTTCAAGACTTGATTTAACCTCGTTAACGGTCTCATCAACTGAATAGAATATTCGTCAAAAGCATTACATTGCTATAGATTTGTTGCATTGTTGAAATTGAAATGAGATAAATATAATTACATTTAGTTGTTTGAGATTAAAAGTAAAGAACTAAAAAAACATTAGGACTAATATATATAAAACTTTTGAAATATTTTGGACCAAGATAAAGTTAACTAGAAGTATATATATTTAAGATCAATCTGAACATTCAACCCTTCAAATTTCCAAAAAAGTTAATTTAGTTTGTAACTGGTTATCATGTGTGTGTATATATATATATATATTAATTTCACAAAACGCATGCCGCACAAAAGCCTCTTTGATCAAACATTTTTGTTTCATTTCAGTTTTAATTATATTAAAAAAAATTCTTTGTTCTAAAGGCCTAATATCCCTTCCTCTTTTTCACTGACATGAAGTAGCTACCAACAATAGCATTTTGGTAATTCCCTTATATATGTTTCCACCTATACATAACTGCAGAGACTAACAATATAGTTAATGGTACGAGCTAGCTAGGAGCTATATATATATATCAAGATATAATTATATATTAGTCTTACAGTACCAAGCCAGCACAACTGATGTCTGATACATATATATATATATATATATAACTCATCTCTCTCTCATGAACTTAACTAGGATATATATATATATATATGGGCATAAACACACACATATATATAGTTGAAACTAGCAGATTAAATAAGTTTGGTAGCAAATCAAGTAACATATTATATTGAACTCTATAAAGAGAGAGAGAGAGAGAGAGAGAGAAGTTAATATAATTAAGGTTTTGGAGAGGATTTAGGAGGAGGGTCATGGGCTGGGTTGGCTTTAGCTCCACTATAGTCTATCATGTACATCATCATCCTTCTGCTTTCTCCTCCTTCCTCTTCCACTTCCACACTCTCCTTCTCATCATTAATTCAATATCGTCATTATTAATTAATATAAACTAATACATATATATAAATATAACTTGTACGATCAATTAATATATAATAACATCAAAGTACAGCCCTTGATATATAGATATTATTTTATAAAAGTGAAGGGAAAAAAA
>QANZ01006002.1:175882-205842 GCA_003254925.1 Chamaecrista fasciculata
TCGTTCTCGTTCCTTTCATCTTCTCTCTCGGCGTCGCTGGTTCGGAAGCATGAAGGTACAAATTTTTGTTTTTCTCTGTTATTTTCGAAACCTAATTTGAACCCTGAAGCTACAAATTGATGTGTTTCTCAGTCGTTATTTTTGAGCCCCAATTTTCGTGTTTCACAGTCGTTATTTTCGAACCTTAATTCGAACCCTGAAGCTACAAATTCGTCCCTTTGTTTCTCTGTTAGTTTCGTGTTTCTCTGTTATTCTGAAGCTACAAATTCGTCCCAAGTTGCTCTGTTATTTTCGTCTTCATCTTCTCTGTTATTTTCGTGTTTATGCTAGCTACAAACTTCTTCTTCTTCTCTGTTATTTTTGTGTTTGTATGTTATTTTCAAATATTACTTTCTTGACTTCTTCTTCTTGTATTATGTTTCTTTATTATAGTGGGATTACATTTTTTGGGTGGTGTGGACACAAGCAAGCATGCTGACAATGGAAGGAGGGCATGGCATGTAGGTCCTGTCGACAAGCATGCTTCTTTTGTATTATATATTTTTGTCTTTTTTTGTGTAGCTTTTGCTAGTGGCATAGGGAAAGGCATTATTTTATCTTAGCAACAAGATAGCTTTCGTTTTCCCATCTTCTCAATTGTATATATCTTAACAAAAGAGATTCAATGAAGCATATATAGAGAATTTCTCCTGCATACCTTTTATTCTTTGTTCATTTTGTTCAGAAAACTTCTAATTTTTTCAGGACATCTGATCAAGGAGCTAAAAAGATTTCATCATCTAGTGGTACCCGTGGGCTGACCCAACCCAACCCGCAAGCTCGCGGGTTGGGTTGATTCCTGAAATAAAAAAATTTCAAAACCCAACCCAACCCAACTCGCAGATTGCTTTGCGGGTTGGGCTGGAAAAATCCCTTAGCCCGCCCCAACCCAACCCGTGCTCACCCCTAATATTAGGGATGGCAACGGATAGGATATCCGAAAATTTTTCACTATCCGTATCCGTATCCGTTCATTCTTTTCAATATCCATATCCTATCCTATCCGATATCCGGTATCCGACGGATATCCTAAATATCCGAAAATAATGGATATAGGATAGGATATCCTAATTTAAAAATCGGATATATCCAATATCCGATACCCAATATCCGTTAATTAAAATAAATTAATTAAAAATATAATAAAAAATGTATAAAATATAATAAAATATTTATATTATAGGGTATCGGATACCGGATACCCTAACTATCCGTTCATTTCGGACGGATATCGGATAGTTGGTTTTTTATTTTTCAATACCCGTACCCTATCCGATATCCGGTATCCGACGGATACCGGATATTTTTTACGGATGGATTCGGACGGATATCCTAAATGCGGATCCAAATTGCCATCCCTACCTAATATATATATATACTAGGGGCTTGGTGTGCCCTAACGGACATGCCAATATGCATGTAATGTTTGAATTGATTTAAAGTTAAAGATTACATAAAATTTTTATATTGATAAATGAGTAAGTTAGGGACCAATTTAAAATTTCCTGATACATTTGAGACTAATTAAAAATTTTGACTTAATAAAAATGAACATGAGTGATTTTCTTTCTTTTACATAAGAATTAACATGGGGAAATTTTATTTTTTTATATATATATTTTATTATATATTATGTTTAAATTAATTTATTTCACACTATAATTTTAAAGACCGACTACTAGAAAAGAGAGTGGAGATATATATTCCTAACATAATTGTTGAAATGCTATAACATATTAATTAGCCCAGTCCATAAGTAGGTTATTATTGAGGGCCCTCACCATCAATTCTTTCTATAGAATCTCATTATACCATATGGTCCATACTCCATAGTGGGCCTGCTGTATATATTCAAATTATATGATTAATTACAATGGGCTTATTTATGTATCCGGGGTTTCTAACCTGCCTAATTCTTCTTTTTAGAAGCATCAAAGCACCCACATATACGTTTGATGATGTGCAATATAATGAGTCTTCCATTACATATAATACGTGTGAATGATGGAAATGCAATTGATGAGGCTTTTGCTTCATAAAGTGTAAGAACCTGCAATACTTTTCCTTGTGCTCCCCAAAACAATATTGGGTTAGGTGGGTGCATGGGGTGTCAACAATATTATTGTAAATGCAACTTCTTCATACCATATTATATATATATCATCATCATCATCATCAAGTACTTGTGGGGGTTCTCATCATATATATAGAATAATAATGAGGAGTACTTATTCATTTCTTCAAATTATAAGGAAACAGAGATAGAAGGATATTTGTTTGTACAATCTTATTTCATGTCTCTCTTTACTTGTACATAAATCTCTCATCATCTCTCATGATTAATGTTATTTGTATCATACTTATACTTATGATAGTATTTTTTAAATCATGTAGAAATAAAGTATAAGTTTTTTTTATAGATGTATGAAGAAAAATTAAGGACATATTTGAAAATATATCGAATAATTTCAAGATTATTAAAGTTGAACCAAATAAAAAAATGCAACATTATTCTTGGAAATATCATAAAACAATCCAAGGAACATTTTAATTCATCTAAACATATTTTTTGATAATTCTGAGATTTATATTCCTGGACATCACATTTTTTAAGAATATGATTAATTCTCGGATTAAGAAAGCAATCACCCCCATACATATATATACACAAAGACAGTAATCTTTACAAATGAGTATTCACCCCATACATATATATACACAGAGACAGTAATCTTTACAAATGAGTATTCCTCATGGCTTAAGTATTCTAGTGAGCATCAATATGCATTATCCAATGTAGTCAATTGCAATTGTGCTCATATATACCAGTGATGTTAATATTGCACTGTTAGACTGATCTTAGAAAATCAGTGCAAAACTAACCTATATGATCGCAAAAAAGACCTAAAATCGTGATGAAATGTTGAGATTAAATTAAAGACCCAAATAAAGTTATATATATCATTGTTTTCATACCAAAAAAGATATGCAAACAATTATGATGCTCTTCCTTCATAAAGTCTTAAATCTTGCAATAATTCTAGCTAGCTTTCGCTTATGCTCCACACCCTAAATGGGTAGGTGGGTGCATAGGTGTCTAGTGTTGTAATTGCAAGCCCCTCCATTAAATATTAGTTATAACTTATATATATATATAAATAGAATAATCAACTAGATGAGTGTTGCCTAGTAGTTCCTCACTTGGTCCTTAACCAAGTGGTGAGGGTTTAAATCTCACCTTTGGATATGAAAAGCATTCTGTGATCAATCGTTTACCCTTAAGTAAATGACCCACAACGGAGAAATTAGTGACTGTTTCGGACGGTAGATACCTTTCGTTTATAAAAATAAAAAAAATAGAATAATCAAGTGTATCAAGTGCTGTGTGATGATGATGAGTACAATTGCTCATTACATCAAATTAGGAAAAGAAGAGATCTAATGGTTCCTTAATAATTTGTTTGTACAATCTTAATATTTCATGTCTCTTGTTACTTAGACATCCTTCATCATCTCATGTGCATGTTAACTTGTTAACCTAAAACTGCCTGCCCCAGCTTATATCATCCAAAACATATAATATAAATATGTATGAAAATTGATCTTATAATTATTAATTCCCAAACAGCTATGAATGTGTGTGTATATATATATAAATTCCCGATTGATCACTATCAAGGAGAGTATATTCCATTCTATAATAATATGAAGTTGCTTTAATCTGGTGTGATCCAGTTATATATATTCAATTATGAAGGAGAGGACATATTTAATTAGGGTTGGCCACGTTTTAATTAAAAATGCATTCATCTCACAAAAGATTCAATTAAGTATATATTAATTAATTTTGCATGCAAACATATCCATAGATATTTATAATGACACACAAGAAACCCATATCATCACTAATAAATGGAGGGCCCCTATATGTCAGACTCTGCGTGGGAAGAGCAATATCAAGATTACATATAATTAATTAATTAATTAGGTAATGGTTAATCTCTTCTCTTGTTAAAAATATTTTTTGGGATAAAATTTTATCATCATTCTACAACTACCTAATTCAACAAAGATTTTTTTTGGGTATAAAAGTGTAACTCAGATTAAATCAGAAACAGAGTACAAACATGAAACAGAGTACATCAGCCAAAAGAAAAAGCAGAAGAGAAATTAAGTTAATGTTTAGCTAACACTTAAATCGTGATAAAATGGATAGATCATAGATGCATTATATTTATCATGGTCACATTAAAAATAAATGATCAATTAGTCCGTGCAATAAATATAATTATTGATTTTGATTTTCAAATAATACACACACATATATATAGAAAGTAGTGTGAGAAATAAAATGTTAATCAATTAAAGTACCTAGTAATTGGTGTGCGTGCGTGACAAATTATACAATAATATGTAAGCTTGTGTTCATTTATGCATTTGCTACTACAATATATGATGATGATACCTAGCTAATTTATTAGTTAAATATTAGGGGAGCCTTGCAATTAAATCAATGATTAGGCATCATGTGCTAAATGTCAAATTGTTTTCTTTTCTATTAGCACCGCCTATCTTGTCTTTAATGAGATAGCCTTTAAAATATATTGACCATTCTTATAATTAATAAATGTGTTAAGAGAAATAATCAATTAATTAAGTTAATCTTACGCTTCTCTTTGATAATATCGAGCATATTCTTGCTTTGAGGAGCTAGCCAAGAATATTAATTAAATTTACTAGTTATGATATAACACGTACGAAAATGTTTAGCGGAACAAAAATTTCAAAATGTTGAGATTAAAACCAAGGGTAAATTACACAAAAGGGTCCTGTGGTTTGGCCCTATTTCAGCTAGGGTCCCTGTGGTTTGAAATGTTACCGTTAGGGTCCCTGTGGTTTGTTCTGTTAACAAAAAGGGTCCTGAGATACATTTTCTTTTGAAATTTGACGGAAATTTTGGCTAAAATACTATTTTAAGACCCTAACTATTACTTTTTATGCGTTTGAGTCCCTATTTATATGAAAGGACTTCAATGCAAAAAAAAGAAAAATTTTGTGGTAATAAATGACATTTTCCCACTTCATTCTTTCATCCCAAATCTGACTCTAACATAATCACCATCGATGGGAGAGGCCAATTCTTCCAAACCACGAAGCAGATTCCCAATTCTGGAGGCTCCAAGTCTTTCTTCGCCAAGATCGGCAACTCCGTCCCTGAATCTCAATCCTCTCCCCTGAGTTGTTCGCTATCCTTCTTTCCCTTATACGAACAGGTAATCTTGCCTCCAAAGCCAAAGCATACGATTTTCAAGATCTGATTTCAGAGTCCCAATTTTACGGCATCGAGAACATCTTAATAAATTCCCTATCAAGCCCTTCTCAATTCGAGCCCTTCAACCTCGAAAAATTCATTATTCTGTATCTGAACGGACGGGATACACCCTCCGCCGTCGCCACAACGAGCTTTGGTTCCATAACCTCGAGAAACGACGGTGAAAATGACGGAGGCGGTGGAGAGGAGAGAGAAAGCGAAGAGGAAAATGAGGTAGCAGAACTGGTAAACGAGAAGGAGAGTCCATTCATGAGAGGTTTGAGAAGATGATGATGATGATGATGATGATGATGATGATGATGATGATGATGATGATGATGGAGAGAAACTGATGAGTTTTCGAAATTTGAGAGAATTACAAATCAAACAAACTTGATATAGGGGGATTTGAAGTTTCCAGATTCAGAAACGAATAGAAGAGTTTTAGTTAATGCATTCTATAAAGTTCAAGGGAAAATGTCATTTATCACTACAAAACTTTTCTTTTTTTCCGTCAAAATCCTTTCATACAAATAGGGACTCAAACGCATAAAAAGTAATAGCTAGGGTCTTAAAGTAGTATTTTAGCCAAAATTTTTGTCAAATTTTAGACGAAAATGTATCTCAGGACCCTTTTTGTTGACGGAGCAAACCACAGGGACTCTAACTGTAACGTTTTAAACCACAAGGATCCTAACTGAAATAGGGCCAAACTACATGGCCCTTTTATGTAATTTACCCTAAAACCAAATATAATAAGGGTATGATTATATATATATATATATATATATATCACATACTGCATACACAATTTATAGCCAAGAAAGTTGAAGTAAGACGCATTCCCTTATAAAAGAGAAAATTTATGGTAGATATACGAGTATGTTTTTCCATCCTTATCGTATTAAGACCAAAAGCTATTTTCTTATGTTTCGGGACAAACTCAAAGTGGAACCATCGCCACGTGCAATTAGGAGAAATAAGGGCAAAATTTACATTAAGTTTCCTACATTTTTGCAATCAAGTTTCTCAATCAACATTTGACACATAACAAAAATTTTATATATGACTAATCATAATAGAGAGAGAATATTAAACACCACTTTTTGTATGATCAATCATTAAAGAGAGAGAATGTAATCAAGACTTATAATTGGTGGAACTTGATAGTAAGGATATAAAGAACTTGATATAAGTTTTATCTGAAAAATAATATATTAAGAAGATAAGGATTAGTATATATGTTAAGTAAGTCAGAGACCTCTCTCTCTCTATATATATATATACACTTGGTGCTCAAATGAGAATATGAAATCTGTTAGTGTTATATTCTTCTCTCTACACGCATTCTGGCAGTAAATGCATGACTTTAGAGGGATAAGAGGCGTATGGTATCAGATCGTGAATATATATTTGTGTGGTAGGTGTGCTTATATATGCATGGTTGTTGTTACTTATTAATTTGTCACCAAGGGACTAGTTTGTATTGTAGAGAATTGTTGAATGATAGATACGATTTGGGCCAATCATCTGATCGATACAATTTCCAAATTATCTGTTTAAGGGTATCTTTAGATTGAGCATAAAGAACAAAAAAATGAGAGAAAAAAATAATAAGCTAAGGGATCACTTTTTAATAATTCATTCTATTTCTCTTTTCATAAAACTTTAAATATTCAAAATTAAAATACTATAGAAGATGAGAATATAGATTTTGAGGGGTGAATCAATCGCTTTTCTTATATAGTGATTGCCTATACATATATATTGAGGAAAATAGATATTTTGTTTTAAGATACAACAAAATTTATAAATTGGATTTCTAATTCTATTTAATATGACATCCAACAGGTTATCTTTGTAGTAGTCTATAGTTATATGTTTTCACAATAAAGAATGAGTTAGTGAATAATGTAACTTGAGTATTGTATGCCATTAGTGATGTGGCACTATATGTAATTGTATGCATCTAAGTGACATTTTTTTTTTTATTTTTTTTTATTAAATTACTTAAAAATAGAGATTATGCCACCTCATAATTGTATGTAATTGTATGCATACTCAAGTTACATTTTAGAATTTCTCATAAATAATATATATATATATGCATTTTTTTAATAGTTAAGAAATACCACTTGATAGGTGCATGATCTTTTTATATGAAAGGTTATTATGTCTATTAATCACTTATAGACATGATTTAAAATTAATAGCTATGTCTTGTTGGTCAAATCAATTCGGTGGGAGCTAATTGAGTTAGCTTAGGACAGACTCTAAAAAAATTAGTCAAACTTATAAGACCACAATGAAACAAAACAATATAAAAAGACTAAAGATAAAAATTAACCTAAATATATAGGACCAAAATAAAGTTTCAACTTAAAAATTAGAATGGCCATAAAAGATCTTGGGTTCTACTTATTTTTATAGAATTCTTTTATTTTTAAGAAAAATGACCCACGTTTACCTTTTATCAAGTCACATTAATTATATTGATTGGACTATACATGAATTTTCAGCCCGTGATTAATATATGTGAGATTTATACGTTACGATAATTCTGCTAATATTGTTGCTTTTCTACCTCTTCACGTGATGAATCCCACAGGCCTCACACCCTTAAATCATATCTGGGCATTTTCGCAAAATACAAAACTTCGTGGGTCCATTCTCGCACACAGTTTTGGCCACTTAACTAATTTTGTTTTAAATCAATTAACAAAAACTACTGTCCATTCAATTATTCATTTCAAATTTCAATTGATTTATTTGTTTGACATTTAAATTAAGTTATTTAATTAATTGTTTTAATTTTGCTTCCTCTCCGTTTCATGCTTATCGACCCAGCTTGTTGTATTCTCTGGATTAAACTGTTCACTCCAATCAATGAGTTCATATATTCATGCAATTGAATTATTTTGTCGTTTGTTAAGCAATTGAGAAAGTCAACCTCGAAAACAATTATGAAGATAATCGACTTTTTAATCTATATATAACAGCAATAATTCTATCAAAGATAGATGCAAGCAATTATATATCAATATCATGGACTAATTGGTAATTGGCAATACTTCAAATTTGTTTTTATATGACGCGTGATGTGTTCCTTACATCAAAATGTTTGTCAACTCAGTACTATTTTCAACATGATTCGTTTTGATACGAACACTCTAGGTCAACTTCTACATTTGCAAAATATAATTATTTTCAAATCACAGGAAAAAACAAATTTCATTTTTTTTCTCTTAAGACCTCATTTTTTTTAATATAAATAAAGGATATTCATCCTCGAAAACAGTATTAATTTATTCGTCGCAAATTCTCAACTCTAGTCACAGGATGCTTTTTATTTCTAAACCTGACATATAAACTCTCACCATTTGATTAAGAGACTAAGTAAGAAATCACTACGTCACACTGTAACATTAATTTTAGAGCCGTCAAAACGGGTTCTAACCCGCGGGTTGAACCCGTTTAACCCGCATAAATAGTTAGCCGGGTTGAAGTAATCTTGGCTTACCAACAATTTTAACCCGTGTGAGCTGGCTCTCCTGGCCCGCGGGCTATGGTGAGTTAACCCGGTGAGTTGGTGGGTTAGCTCACCAACCCACCATATAAAAAAATTATAAAATTATAAAATAAACATAATAAATTTACTTACTCACACTCACTCAATTTCACATTTCACGCTCATTTTTTATAACTTTCAATTATAAAATTCAATTCATTATTACTTTAATAGTATCACATTCTGAATTCACAAATCACAATCATTAGTATATATATATATGTTGTTTTATAATGTATTATGTATAAAAAAAATGACAGTTTGCAAAAATAAAATATACTTGAAGTATGATGCAAAAAAAAATAAATAGTAGGTTACGTGCACTACAAGAAAATGGGTTTTTAGACACGGAATATTCCGTGTCTAATAATAAGAATTCTGTGTCTAAAATAGGTTAGACACGGAATTAGACACGGACTCACTTCCGTGTCTAAAACGACTGTGGCTAAATTTTAGACACGGAAATAATGTTTCCGTGTCTAATTAGAGACGAACAATATCCGTGTCTAATTTTATTTTTCCGTGTCTAATTTTAACCAAGATTTAGTCACAGAAATCTTGTCCGTGTCTATTTAGACAGGGAGGTTTTCCGTGTCAAAATAGAATTTTCGTGTCTAATAAGATGCAAGTTTTTAGACTGATTGTAGACAAACTTTAGACACAGAATTCTATGTCTAATCTGTGTCTATGTTACAAATACAATTTTTATTTTTTTCTTTTTGTATTATGAATGAACCTGCTGACATTAAGCCTTAATAATTCAAAATTGAACATTATATGAGAAACAAAATCAAAAAATAAACATCCATTAAACCTTAATGATTCAAATATTCATACAATACTTTTAGCATATCCAATTGCAAGTTCATAAAACCTAAAGAGTCAAAATATCTAAATGAAACACAAAACATAAGTTGGCGATAATCACAACTATCAGAATCATCTTGTCTTGTGCTACCTCGATCACATGCTCTTGAGTCTCCATTCCAAATTTTGGATTAATTAATTCATCCATTACATGTTCCCAAATCCAAAGAGGCCTTCTTCCCTTAGCAATGAATTGTGCGTGAACTTTAGATAGAAGTCCTCTAACTCTATGACCGCATTTGAGTTCCCAATTCTTTTCTAGAAGTCCTCTAACTCTATGACCGCATTTGAGTTCCCAATTCTTTTCTATCTGTTTGTCATACTTGGGATCCCACTAGAATGATTTCTACGACCATAAAAAAGATGAAAGACATTAGATATGTAATATAATTTGATAAGAAAATACAAAATGAAACAAGATTTGAAATGTACTAACAAATATGAACAAACATACATCACAAATACATAAATACTTGGTAAATGTCATACAACTTAAATTAGTTAAGTCATCATACTCTATATAATTAAGTACATAATAAAACTAAACTTCATGCCCAATCATAATAAAATTTCATTATAATGAGAAGCTTAATAGCTAAGGAATAAATACTTACAAAAGCTTCAAACATGAAGAGGCTAAATTCTTTGGTATGGAGCTTGCTAATTTACTGCTGGACAAATTCCTATAACAATTAACAATAAAAAAATGAAGATGAAATATAAAAATAAGGATTATGCATATTGAAGCTCAATTGAGAAAAATGTGTATTTAACTATGAAGGGCAAAGAAAAATGTGAAAGTTGTTTCTAATGAGATCCAAAATTCATGAAAATTAGCAGGATGAAATTTGATATATGGAGCTATGTGGCTGCCAAATTTCATTAACTTTGGGGTTAGTTAGGTATCCATTTTGCAGAATTGAAGTTAAAGATCATGCAGAACAAGTTTCAGGTTTTATATTTTCTAATGGATGTTGTGGGGTCAAATGAATGAGTTAAAGGCTAAAATTTTATATGTGGCTACCTAAGACCCTAAAGACTTGATCTGGAAAGTTTCATTTCATTCGGACTACATTAGATATGGTTTTGGTAAGCATTTTCTCATTTCTGGCCTGCTGTCATACCATATCAGTGAGGTTCTGTTATGCAAATGTTTGAGGGAGCAAAAGATCGAATTTTGAGCTGAAATTTGGTAGACACTTAGATTTTATATTCATATATATGCCATAAAAATTTCAGAATTTAAATTTCTCCCTATAATAATTTATGAATTTCCAAAGCTGGCAAAATTTACCAAGTGAACATACCCAAAAAACCAGAATTTATTTTTTATATATACTTCTCTTCAAGCAAGATTTATGATCCTTTACATGCATAAACGTTAATTGGTGTACATAAAAGTTCAGAGTAATTCAGAGATGATTACACAGAGCATATATAGCATTCTTTAGGAACATGCACAAATGGCCTATCAAAAGCATCAAGAAAGAGCCTATATTAGGCCTCAAAGATACACAATATATTCTTTAATTATTCTTTACACACAAATCCACACTTACCTCTCCTTTTCCCTTTTCCCATTAATATTGACATTCCATTATATTCCTCAAACCATTTCTTAAAGCAAACTCATATAGAGACCAACGATTGATAGTGTATACATAGAATATATTATGAATCTCATATATATATATATATATATATTTCAGATTTGAACATGTATATATGTACACATAGTTATCCATTACCAAGTCTGATACAATTTCTTTTCTGTTTGGTTATTAGCAAATTTAGATAGGGCTATTTATCTATTCCTTTCTTAATTATCCAAACCCATTACTTTTTTTTTCATAGTTTTTTTAAAGTTAGTGCCACTAGTTATCCAAATCCATTACTTTTTTTTCATAGTTATCTATAGTGTACTGTTTTCTTATATATACAAATTTCATTGAGTTGAAATCCATCACTTCAATAAATAATCCAATCATTAACCAACAGACCAGAATATTTAGATTTTTTGGCCAAAATATGTACAACAAGATCTCTACTTGACAAACCCTTAAAGTCAGGATTTAAAGCACACCCCCAACAATATTTCAAGCAAGCGAACATAGCAAAATTGTCCCACAAAGGCCAGACACAAAACTTAAGTTTAATGTAGCTCAGATGAAGGTTTAAGTGGCAAGAAATGGACCCAAAGCAGTCTTCAATTACTTAAAACATGAAACTTGACACTCAAAATAGAAGTTTAAAATCCTAAAATGAAGGGGACAACAATTTTTTTTATGATAACAAGCTCAAATAAGAAAAACAGCATGTGGAAAAGGCACTTTAAATAACCTGCAACATAGCTAAATCATTTTTGCCAATGCTAAGCCATTTAAACTAGAAAAAGTAACAAATGTTATACACTTTAAGAGCCAAAGGCTCCCTACCCCAATGCTTATTGAACCAGAAAATTTTATACTTGGAACCACATCTTTAAAAATCCAAATCAAAATGCCCACAAATCGGCAACCATCAAATGGGTCCATAAATACACCAAAATGCAATTCTAAAGAACCAAAATGAAGCTTAAACACTACTCATATGCCCAGCTAGGATATCAGTATGGTTGACACACATCAAAATGAGAATTTCGAAGCCTATATATATATATATATATATATATATGTTAATAGTTAATACCACAAAAGGGACATTTTCATGCCTTACCGTGTGTGTTGGTGGAACTCTCTTGTGCACATTTCGTCTTTGTTCATCTTAATTAAAAGACATCACCATCACCATAACCATTGAATATCAAAATCCGACCAACACATGACTCAAGAGAAGAAGAACAAGGACTCCTTCCAATGATGATTGCGAGACAGAACTTTGGTCAAATCCTATGGAACACCAAATAAAATATATTTCATAGTAGAAAATCACATTATATAACTCAGGAGAAGAAGAATCATACGAGAAGGTCGAGGTCGAAGGTCGAAGGCCGANAATTAAAAGACATCACCATCACCATCACCATTGAATATCAAAATCCGACCAACACATGACTCAAGAGAAGAAGAACACGGACTCCTTCCAATGATGATTGCGAGACAGAACTTTGGTCAAATCCTATGGAACACCAAATAAAATATATTTCATAGTAGAAAATCACATTATATAACTCAGGAGAAGAAGAATCATACGAGAAGGTCGAGGTCGAAGGTCGAAGGCCGAAGGCCGAAGAAGCACCCACGCTTGAACGCTGCGGAACTTTGCTCCTCCGTCGTTTGTCGTCAGCCATCGCTAGTGGGAGAAGGACCGACGAGAAAGAAGATGTATGGAAGATCGAAGGGTGGAAGAGAGAGACGAAGGCGAATAAGAATTGGAGCCACTGTGCGAGACATTGAAATTCTCAAGTTAGGGTTCAGTTTCTATTTTTTTAAAAATATCAGGTTTTTCTTAGCCTAAAAATATGAGGATGCTTTTTTGTGACCATGGAGATACAAAATATTTCTGGGTCTAAATTGTGTCAAATGAGAAAAAAAAATTAGCCACGGACACAAAACGTGTCTAATCTGTCCCTAAATTCGCGCAAAAAAATCTAAATTTTTTTTTGTGCAAAGAAAAATAAATTTTGCTCCAAATTTGACACACAATTAGACACGGAAATTATTAGACACGAAATAATCCGTGTCTAATTCCCTCTCTAAAATTTTAGATTGGCCAAAGTCCTATTTTGGTCCCCCAGTTATGCTCCTTGTTTCAAATAAGTCCCCCAGTTATTTTTTGTTCCATATTGGTCCCCCAGTTATGCAAAACTTAAAAAAGTTGGTCCCTCTAACGTTTTCCATCCATTTTTCCGTTAAAAAAAGAGGAAAAATAAACTTTCATCCCCAAAAGTTTTATTTTCTTATATTAAGGTCCTTTTCTTTTTATAATAGGATCAAAACATAAGAAAATGAAGTAAATTAAGATTTTAAGTGAATTTACCCAAAAACACAAAATAAATCTCTCTCTCTCTCTCTCTCTCTCTCTCTCTCTCTCTCTCTCTCTCTGATTCCCCCTTCTCTCCGTCTCCGCCATTGTGAATCGGTGACCACATTTTGGTAAGCTCCTCCCGATCTGGCCGTCTCCGAATGCACTCAAGCAAATCACGCATTCCAAATCTCGAACATCATCGCCGTCGTCGACGTCGCCGGAATCATTGTTGTATTCGTCGGATTCCATCTCACACTGTTATTTACCGGTGGGAATGTCCATATAGGATCCCCACTCATTACTTGTTGTTGGGTATTTGCATTCGCTGTCGCCGGCGACACCATCCATATGTTGGCCGGAATCTGCGCGTGGCTCGCCGGAATCGCCCCTGCACTAGACTGCAACAAGTAATTCCCCAATTGATGCTGTGATGTTGTTGTTGATGTCGATGACGACAGCTCCTGCTCCGTCGTGGAACGCCGTTTTCGCGCCATGCCGTCTTCTGTGGTTGTGTCGGACAAGTCTAACGTGATGGCGGAGTAGGGTTCCTGTTTGGCTTGGAAATTGAGGAGAGTGGAGGAGGGTGCGGTGGTGGTGGTGTCGGGGAATAAGGAACGGCTGCCGGCACGGTGGGAGAGGGAGAGGGAGAGGGAGAGAGAGAGAGAGAGAGATTTTGTGTTTTTGGGTAAATTCACTTAAAATCTTAATTTACTTCATTTTCTTATGTTTTGATCCTATTATAAAAAGAAAAGGACCTTAATATAAGAAAATAAAACTTTTGGGGATGAAAGTTTATTTTTCCTCTTTTTTTAACGGAAAAATTGATGGAAAACGTTAGAGGGACCAACTTTTGCATAACTGGGGGACCAATATGGAACAAAAAATAACTGGGGGACCTATTTGGAACAAGGAGCATAACTGGGGGACCAGGGACCAAAATAGGACTTTGGCCTTTTAGATTTTTACTCATCCATTAGATACGGATTAGACACAAATTAGACACGGCCATTATTCCGTGTCTAAAATCCAGTTTTCTTGTAGTGATATATATAGGCTTAAGTGCACTTTGGTCCCATAACTTTGATAAAGGTTTCGATTTGGTCCCATAACTTTGACAAAGGGTTCGATTTGGTCTCATAACTATTTTAGTTGCAATTTTGGTCCCATAACTTCTCAAAAGGTGCCACTGTAAGTCCCATGCTCAATTCCATCCATGTTTAGCCGTTAAATATGACGTGGCACAATGAGTTGGATAATAATGTGACAAAGTAGGATGAGGTGGACTTAAAAAGGACCTGTATGCAACATATTATAACATTTCAATATCAGAAACACAAAAAAAACCAAGGGCCATTATGAAGTTTTCACATTCTCTTCTTCATCTTCTTCAACTTCCTTCCCACCACACATGCCGCCATCTTCTTCATCTCTTCACCCAGAAGCCAAATATCTCTCTCCTCTTCGATTCCTCTGATCTGTGCTCGTCCGTTCGCGTACTGCTCACATGCCATCAGAATCTCGTTCGCTCGCCGAAAAAAATGGTCGTCGCGGATTTTGATATGCTTTGTTCGACGGTGGCTTTGCAGACTCGGGGAAAATGGGGGACGAAGCGCATCGTCTCCCTCAACGGCCGAAGCGCCTCCGACCACGATTGACACACCAACGATGCCGATTGAAGGTTCGGTAGGGTAAAGGATGCGGCGATTTTCGCGAGAATTTCGTATGAAAGCGCATAGAAGAACTCCTTTACTTGCTAAATTGAAAACCCTAAACCCTTCTGGAAATTAAGTGCCAAAACGACTAGTCGATTCTCGTCGTTAAGGCTACAAAATGGATGGTATTAGACGCAGACAAAAAGTGATTCTGATGATGAAATCCAAATTGAGTTGAGATACACAAAGCTGCTTCTTCACTGAATAATTCCAACACATACGAACATCAATATGCTTAATCTTCTTGATGGGGCTCTAGTAACAAATATTAAACTTCTGGATGAAGAGATGAAGATGAAGAAGAAGATGGCGGCATCTAGTGGGAAGGAAGTTGAAGAAGAAGACAAAGAAGAGAGTGTGAAAACTTCATAATGGCCCTTGGTTTTTGTTGTGTTTCTGATATTGAAACGTTATAATATATTGCATACAGGTCCTTTTTAAGTCCACCTCATCCTACTTTGCCACATCATGATCCAACTCACCGTGCCACATCATATTTAACGACTAAACATGGATGGAATTGAGCATGGGACTAACAGTGACACCTTTTGAAAAATTATGGGACAAAAATTGCAATAAAAATATTTATGGGACCAAATCGAAACCTTTGTCAAAGTTATGGGACCAAAAGTGCACTTAAGTCTATATATATATATATATGAATAAATACATAAATGTAGGAAGAAAATTGTAAATTCATCTTTTGACATGCGTACATATTGATGTGCATATGATCTGTTCTCATATGCTTGGGCACACATGTTCTTGGACAGTATCGTGTTCTTATGTTCCACAAGGGATAGAGATGGGATTATTACCCAGCTCCACAATAGTAAGCCAAAACTCATTCCATTCCCTAACATTTCAGGAGATAAAAAAGACCTATATTATAGATAAAGTAAACATTACGGTATTTAATTTCATCCCAAAAAAGTTGCAGTCCAAAAGAATATATATACAGTTAATCTAACAAGATACCAATAACATTGCAAGGAACCTGAGGCCAGTAACTCAAGGAAGAGAACCATCCCCAAACTTTTTAATAGGACACTTGCACATCTTGTATCTTGCTGAGGGAGAGTTGTATCAAGAAAAGAGATCCACAACAACAGCCTACAAAAGAATCAATTGCGATTCAGTGTTTGGTTTCACATAGTTTACCCCGAAAATGGGTGAAAAAACGATTTGCCAGCCACCACAATACATGGGGAAGTTTAAATGATGCACCATCCATCCACTTGCTTTTTTGAGGCCATCAGAATCATGGTCATCTGTAACACAATCATAGAACAAGTAAAGAATAGTGATCTCGTTGCCCACCAGACTTCAGAGAAGTACTGTATTTGCAAAAGTGATCGGTTTTAGATCTATCTCTTCACATAAGCATATTTAACTCTGATAGGTCATCCATTGGTATTTCAAGGCCAACAGTATCATCTTCTAGCAAGCCATCTTCATCAAAATTCAACCAAGAACTAAGATCTTGGTGCCCACCTAATTCTTCCATTGACTCTAATTCATGCAGTTGCAAATTACCAAACTCTGAAGATTCCTTCTCCTTAGACATGTCCTTGTTACCAGATAACGGAGCAATCTCTCTGCCACCATTATTGCCTGCATTAGCTACAGACCTATCTTGAGGCCCACTGTGACTACTCTTTTGCTTTGGCTTTGCTTTTGCTTTGCACTCATTTCGGCTATTATCCACTGACAGGTCTCTGGAAATGGAAACGTGTCTGTTCTGATCCCTGATTTGATTTCTCTCTCTCTCACTTCTCTTGCCCTTTATTCCACCTTGAACAGGGCGTGCCTGTTCAAGATTTGATGCCCTTGCAGAAGAACCACCACCATTAACCAGCATTTCCCTCTTCTTCTCCTTGATAAACAGAGACTCATTCTTGGATGAAACTTGTTCAGACGAGTGAATTTCTTGCATGCTTCTGTTAGCATGATCTCTATGGGAAACATATTTCTCAGACGCACTCGAAACTGCACCTGTTGATGCAAACCATTTTCTATCAACAAAATGTGAACATTCAATGGAACTGTACTTTGCACAAGTAACAAAGCAGAGGAAGAGGAAGGTGATTCCTTAGCAAAGAGTATGGAGTAAAGATATATAATGAGAACTATGAAGCATCCATACACCATTTCCCTAGGCCTGGATCATGTCCAGGTAGGCATTATATGCCCTTGTAGTGGTATTACTGATGCATTTTGTGCTATATTCAAGCTTTACAATGGTTATATTTTATCAATTGTGATTGTCACGCTTGATGGTTATTTTTTATACAATATAACACGGTTCCTATATCCTAGACTTCAAGAAAAAAAATTATCAATATTAACATAGTAGATATGCATTATTCATATCTGTGCTACATTCAATAAGAGTAAATATGATTTAAGAGCACCAACATCATTACATGAATATATTATATAAGTAAAAATATAATATGAAAATACCTGACTTTCTGGCTTCCATTTGATGGGAAACTTTATTGCATTTATTACTGGCTGTCATAGAGACTAAGCAGTCAGCAGATTTTGCATCATTGTCAGATGACGGGGCAGAGAAGATGATATTTTGTAGAGCAGGTTCACCAAAGCAGCTATTGCCAGTTTCTTCATACTTTTTGCATCTTCTAAGAGTGCGCTTAAGAAAAGCCAGGGCACCTTGTTTTGACACCTTGTGAACTGAACCTTTTGAATATTTGCTTCCTCGGCATGCCTGCTAAAATTTGATTTAGCAGAAAGAAAATTCATGGTCGTATTATATAATGCCTCAACTCACCCATTCAACAATATCATACTTCCCAGTGCTCAAATTATGGAATTGTCTAGCTGACAATGGATTTCTTGTTCAATATGAAGTTATCCAGAGAAAGCTAAACTAAGTTTTGGAGTAATATGTTTATCTATAAGCACACACATACACAAATGGAAGATACTGCACAAGTACACATTATTAATTGGTGTGGTGGAAGAAGATAATGATATAGATGAACTTGATATTAAAATGTGTTTTCTATGTTGTACATATAGATATTTAACTTTCTTGACCTGTGGATTTTGTTTATGTATGAGATGTAATTTTTTCAACTTAGTTGCTTTTTTTAAAAAAATCTTTTATGCTTAATTAAAAATGTTATATTTTCTAGACATTATTTTACTCACAAAATGTGATCACGTATCAAAAGCATGGGATTTTGTAACTACCAAATGTAACCCCCCTTGATGGAATAAAAGAAATGGTGGGTAAAGGTATCAATAGATTACCAATCTCTTTCTGTAAGCCATCTCAATAAGTTGGTCAAAGGCAACTTGCTCAATCTTCCTGCAAAGTAATCACAAAATGTTTATTAAGAATTTAAAATCATCTACATCATACAGGCAAATGAAAGAAAAGTGAACGATGGAAATAAAACCTAAACTTTAACATTGATGATTGATCAAGAAGAAAATTACAAAGAAGGATTAAGAAGCAAGACATTCAAAGCATCATAGAACATACCTCCTCTCAGTATCTCTCCCTTTTTGAATAGCTCTATCAATTCTGTCCAATTTTTTCTTCTTCATTCCAATCTAGTGGTCAATCATAATAAATGACAATGTTAAAAGAAGCAAGAAAATTAAACGCCAATATTGTAAAGTTCACACTTTTCATGACAAAATCATGCTGAAGCAATGGCTCAAGGTAATGCTTGAGGTGCAAACCTCTTGATACAGCCCTTTCTTGAGTTCCACAATATCTTGACTTATAGCTTCATCTTCTTCAGTTAAATCAGGCTGCAAAAAGCAAAGGAAGTTTAAGGAGTATAAATATGTTCATGGATCGGGTAAGGTTAAATTAACATTGAATATTTGAAATAAAATCCTACCAAAATTTCAGGATATAAACCAATACTCTGCAATTCAACCATAAGTCTATCGTCCGGACACATCAGCTGATACTGGCCATCAGAAGAAGGAAAGCTAGGAACACTTAGTTCAGCAATTTGAAGTTGATCTAGATCATTGGAACATATTTCACTGGTATGCGTTATATCAGAATGGGAAAATTCTTCATCCCCCTGCCAAACTCCAGTGCTTTGTAAAGAACTGGAAGTATTTGGGTACCTAAATGTGTTAGATGCAGTACTCTTATCACAAGATAGTCTGTCCAACATGCAATTCTTTTGAATTTGGAGATCCACCTTTGACTCAGCTTCAGAATCAATTTTATCCCAATCTTTGGGATCAAAATCAATTTGATTACAAGATCCACAATGAGAATCATCACTGGCACATTGCCGGTATGTATTCTTTGCTTCATTATTGTGATAAGATTCTTCACTTTCATCTACTTCAATTAAAGCAGAAATAACCCTTTGGAACAATGGGGTGACCTTGTCCAGTCTTTCCAAGTCACTCTTTCCACTTAAAGCATCATTCTTAGTTGACAATTCATCACAATGCCTACTCTGTCTTTCCCCCGAACCATGAGTAGCTTCATTGTTTACAACAACACCCTGGGGAATCAAAATTAAATTTTTTATCACACTCCTTAAAGAAGGTTATCAAAGGCCAACATAATAACAGATAAAGAACAGAGAAAAACTCTAGTAATATCAATAAGTGAGGTGAAAGACAAACACTTAATCATATATAAAACTATATAGTTACCAGAATATCATGATCAACATCAAATCTCTGGAATAAACTCTTGTCAAGTTCCTCTGCAGAACTTAGCTGATTAAGCATCCAATTGAAAAGGGAAAAAAAAAGTGTCAGAACCCCACAACAAATAAAGAATCGAATGAAGATTTCACAAGGCCACAAAAACAGACAAAAATGCAATTTCAACACCCAGATGCTAGTTGCTACCTGTTGTTTCAAATATGCTGAGTTCTCCATGCTAACAGTGGCAAAAATAGACTCCATTTTGTGCCAAAATGGACCAGAACATGCAAGATCTACATAAACAATACCGGCAAACTTGTAAGATACAACACTTAAAATGGAACATATGCCAATCAAGAAAAACAGGTTCAAGATGCATACTGCTAGCATTTCGTGCAAAATTGGCAGCTTGGTATAGTTCTTCACGGTCATCATCAGAATCACCTGGACATTCATAGTTCAATTTAGTGTATGACTACATAAAATCCCTGAGAAGTACATCAGAAGAATGAAAAAAAGAAGAGACTGCATATAAACCTGGACACAATAAGATACCAAAACATAATTTGAAGAAACATGCATTTAACAACATTATTTGATGTACTAGCCAGTTAGATACTGTGTAAAGAAACAGGTTGGAGATTTGAAGTACTTTAGATGTCTTTGCCATAGTGAAAACACATTCTCGGAGGAAAGAGAATAACAAGACTAGTTTCACAGAATAATATTACCTGCAAACTTCTTAGAACCATCGTTAAGCATCTGCCCTGCATGAGTCAAAACCTTGCGATCCTTCTGCTTTTTTGAAGGGGGGCGGCCATATTTGCTGCATTCAACAAAAGTATGAGTTTGAAGGCAGTAGGAGAAAAACAAAAAGAGAAGAGATGAGCTTGATCTGGAAATGAATTCAACATACATTTTACTCTTATCGCTGGGTCCCATGCTGTGCACTGGCTTCATTATTGGTAGATTCTCTGTTTTCTCCCTCCCTGAAGGAAGGCCTGGCCTTACTAAGGAGAAATTTCTTCCAATTCTTCCTTGTTTTTGCACACTATCTCCAGATTCATCTATTGGAGTCTTTTTCCTCATCTTTAATTTCAAAGCCTCAGCTTTTTCTGCCGTCAGAGCAAGGTCACTGTTATTCAGTCCTTTCTCTTTTGTTTTGTTTTCCCCAGCTCCAGACTCTTCGCTTTCAGATAAGCCCAAGGGAGATGAAATATCATCAGATGGTCTCTTATATTTTTGGATACTGTTATCCACACTGCTTGCCAGCTGAGATCCACTGTTCACGACAGAAGAAGCTCTAACACTAAAATCAGGAGTTGGACAGCCTTCAGATGAGACCTGAGCTTCTACGCCGCGTGAAACAGGAGAAATCACATTTACTCTTCTTGAGCGTGAGTTTTTATGTGGCCTCTGACCAACCCACTGGGTCATTGGATGTATAGAAGAACCTGTAAATGTGTACAGGATTACATAATTTGCCATAGAAACAATAAGAACTTCAAAATTTAATTCGTAAGCTGCAACCAACCTGGAAAAGCTCCAGATGGAGTTTGAGCATTAGAAGAGTCTAGTGCAGTAACTGAACTTGTTCGAGGTGCCCGAGAAACCTTGCTTTTAACCAGTGTATTAGGACTGCTTGCTGGGCAATCCTCCTGAGTGTTTGCCCTATTTATAGAACAATTAACATAAGGCATAAATAACTATCAAACCATACAAATTTCAGACATGATATGTTAGGGCCCAGTCCACAAAGTCAGCTACTTCTATGTACTTGTTCAGAAGCAAAGCTCTAGAAATATATAAAGGAAATACTAAAGTAAGATGGATTACAACCTGTTGTTTCCTTTTGCTGGAACTCTATGCTCAAGGGCAGCAATGTTGTCACTGTTAAGAGAGATACTCTCTTGCTCACTCCCAAATGTTGTACACACACCTGAATTAGTAGTAGGCTCTGAAGAAACTTCAGACTTGTTGATTCCACTAACTCCATGGAGAGACTTTAATCTACAATTAGAAGAAGTGTATTAACAAGATTTTTTGTTTGACTATCCTATTCTTCTTCAACATTTAAATTTATGTAGAACCATGTGGGTCACCTATTCACCAGACTGCCTAGAATTCAATTAGTCAGCCAAGTGGAAGTAATCAACAGAACCTCCCAAGGGATGCACAAAAAGCTAAACGACAAAGGAACTTATTTACCAGCAGTAATTTTCTAATGTTTAACAAAAATTTTAGAAAATAATATCCTGTTTCAGAAGAGAAAAACGTGTTTATCACTTATTCAACTAGGTCAACTTACCCCTCTGTAAGGATACTTATCATAGGGCTCATTTGCATTGTACAGATTACAAGACATTGGAAGTTCACTTAAAATGCATGGAAGGGACATTCATCAGGGCTTTATCAGGACCCCTAATATAATGTTTTCTGATACTTTCAAATAAAAATAAATACAAATTTCACATCTTTTTAATTGACATTAAATTGAATAATACAAACATTTTGCATGGAATGAACCAGACATGCAATAAGCATGACACCACTAGTAAAATATTATAATGCGTATGTAAAATAGCGAAAAAAAATATCACCCAAAATGGTAGAGAAAAAGAAATAATGTTGGGAGAACTGCAAATAAGGAATCCTCAGGGACACAAGGGCTCTACAGAAACCTTAACCACTAAGAAATGAGATCATCAAAGTGAAAGATGATGATTAAAAGTGTCAAGTGTATATATAAACAATTAACCATATATTCAAATTTGTTAGTAAATAACATATATAAGGCACATTAACCACATATTAACTTAACCATAATTTATTCCCTCGTGCTCTAAAATGATCTTACAGTTTGTTAAAAAGTATAATCTACCTGAAACCCTGAGAATCATAAATCCGCAACTTCAAATCTGCACCCATCTTAGGAAGGGTAGCTCGTTTTACATCTCTGTCACCAGTTATAACTCTGTTTCCTACAGCTCCAACTGATCTTTTCTTCTTTATTTTATGATCCAACCCTTCACCTCCAGCAAGTAATCTACGAGTCTTCTCTTCAACTCGAAGAGGAGCGCCACTAAGTGTCTGATTCAGATTTCCATCCTTGTCCATGACTGTCTGATGCCTCATGTTGGCAGCAGGCCTACTTTCAACCTGGGAGCAGTATAAAGTGCAAACAATCATAAAACAAGACAAAGACTAAATTACACAAATGCATGCCCAAAATCAAAACCAGTCACCAATGTCAGTAATGATGGGGGAGAGGGGGAAATGAAAAGTGAACTTTGCGCATCAAAGTACATACAGAAAATCTCATTTACCAAGATGGAGACAATTGTTGGCCATAAACAGGTTTTAACTTTTAGAGAAAATAACTCTGCTATAGATTTAGCATCCTTCACAAAACAGATAAGGCTAACACCATAGAAACATAAATGATAGATATCTTCTAGATACGCACCCGCACATCTGCTGCTGATGTTCGAATCCGTTTGTTTAACCCGGAACTTGATGTCTTGGCCTCTGATTTTTGAGTTAGAACATCATTAGAATTTCTGTGAAGCTGACTACCCATCTTTGTGAAGTTTACACCACCTCCCCTTTCAATTGACAAATCAGTCCTTCGCCTCTTTTTCGAGCTTAATGCCTCTTGAAGCTCGTCCAGTTTACATATAGAATCCCCAAACAGTTTTGCTCTATCCCTAATTGACACAAATTGTATTTATATTTAGGACACCAAAATGAGAACAGTTACTCAAAAATTAGTAGTAAGAAATCTACATATCTACAGCAGACAGCAGCAATTTGAACAGTATCTTACTGTTAAAAGGTTACAAAGTCAAGCATCTCAAAAATATGCTTGTTATTAAAAGAGGCCCCAAGAAAAAGGGGAGCAAGGGCAAAGATAACTAAAAAAGTTATTTCATCATATCGTCTAAATAAAAGATTACAGTTCCCAGCAATATGGAAGTAATTTATTTCCATGTACATTATCATATAACATTGACAGCATCACGACTGATGTTTACACCATGCTTTCTCCATGATTCTACCCACCAAAGGAGTATTAGAACATTCATTTCATGGCTGACCGAGTGATAGTTAAATTTATTATTAGTACAAACAGGCAATTGGAATATCAAATTCCAAGAATATATTATAGGAATCCAAGGTAGGTTAGCAGACACATACCTTGCCTTTCTGGAAGTATCTTGTACACTTTCTTTGAAGTGCTTTAACTCCCCTGAGGCTACTGGAGCCATGGGTTTTCGGTGTGGAACCCCAAGAGAATGATCTTCTGAAGTACTTCCCAAGGGGATGCCTAGAACCTTCCTTAGCTCTCCTGAGCGAGTATATTTTTGATTGCCTAATGAAATTGGATCTAGTGGCAAGCACTGAGGCAAGGGTGGCATATCTGATGATGTTATCCCACTGCTGGTTCTGCTTAAGTTATTACCAGAACCCAACATTAAGTCGTTCCCCTCACTAAAGCTTCCAAGAAAGGTCAACGAATGTCTTATTTACCAGAAGTCAAGCCAAATTACTGAACACCTGCACTGGATTAAATATATGGGGGGAGGGTAAGTGCTCTTTTGTGTAATCACTAATTGCACCAACATATAAACATGAGATAGCAACACTAACAAGAGCTAGAGAAGGTACATAGAGTTAGATTAAAAAACTAAATCCAATTTGATAAGAGAAAAGTTTTGTGTGGTTATTACTTGACAGGACCAAACATGGGAAAATACGAAACAATCTTCTTTGTAAAAAAATACTTAATAGAGATCACGAACTATGCATCATACCAGTAGCCAGTACCGTGTAACATGTTACATTTCTCAATTTACCATAACCAACATGAGCTAAATTCTGATTCTTATGTCATCTTATTTTTACCGACGACGATCCAGCACAGCAGGATTGTCAAACGGGAAATCCGCCCCCTATGAACATTAATGATCACTAATTCCCAAAATTCCGGGGGTGCCAAATTGACACGATTAATAAAACTCATGCAGAGCGCCGTTTCGCGCGATAAAGACAATCAGAACAAGATTAGAATGAAAAAAAAAAAAAAACTCTCAATTTACTCAATAACTAACGATATCAAGTAAATGCACTAAAATTAATAACGCACGAACAACCCTAACGCAGCGAACTGTCAAATCACAGTTTCCCAAAAACTGATTGAGGATAACCGATAGAATCAAACGCTTCGAAGTTCGAACGACAAAAGATACCCAAACTTTACGACCTAAAAATCTTAAACCCTAGGTGACAAAATAAATCGTGTAGTGGTGACCAGATCAATCAGAGAACTGAGATAAAAAAAAATAAAAAAAAAAAGTATATGATAAAATACGACTGGAGAATTCAGAGTTGAACAAAGAGTACCAGGATTCAGGAATTGAACGAGGTGAATCACAGATCAAGGTCGGAACGTCGAAGCGAGAAAAAAGCGAATTGCGAAATGGACCCCAAAAAAAAGAAAAATAATTTAACGCGGGAGGGCGATGAACAGAGATATCGGATATGTTTTGATACATGCGTAGGCTGACGAAACACTTGTGGTTGACCACAGCATTACCATTTGACCTACCCCAAGTTACCATTACATTATCAACTACGGTTTAAATATAGCTGATGAACTTCAGTCATTTCTTTCGGCCAAAATACATTTTTCCCCCTAAATTTTACGTAATTGTCAAATTTTATCCTTCTTTTTTTTTCTGTCAAATTAGTTACATTTTGGACAATTTTATTTTTTATTTTTAATTTATTTAAATATTAACGACAGAATCTGCGTGACTAATGATATGTATATAATGCATAATTGATAAAAAAAATTTTAATTTTAACTTAAATTAAAAACATAATGAAGTCTTTTATTAATTTATTAAAAAAAGTTAATTAAATAATAAAATTGATAAAAATATGAAACATTTAGGGCAAAACTTACCGTAATAAAGGATGGAAAAAAAATTAATTGATGTAAAATTTGAGAACTAAAATGATTTTTTGCTTTTGTAGATGAGATTTGTCCTCTTATAAGCATTTTTTGTTATCCAAACTATTTTTTTTATTCCTTCTTAGATTTATTTATCCTCATTCTTCACTTCTTAAAATATATATTTAATTATCTATATTTATATTATTATATTAGATACATGTTTTCATAATTTTTATACTTATATATATTTGATAATTTAGAACATCTTGTTTCAATGAAGATAAGGTATTTTATGGGGTAGATGAGATAGAAAGAAAGGAATGAATTGTATCTCTATACACATTACTGTTCGAATTTTTGGTTATCTATTGACTATTAAGAGAAAAAAAAAGTGTATTGAGTTAAATTAACCACGCTAGTCTTAAAGAAAATTATGACTTGTGAGGTGTTTAATTAATTTAAGTCAATCAAGTCCGATTAAGCTCTCAGGTTTAATTTTTTTTTAATTAAATGTGAGTCCAAAACATATCACATCACTTTCACTTAATGGGAAGATTAAAGTCATCTCATTTTTTATAATTACAAAAAATATATATACTTTTGTTTTTTTTGTTTTTTTTTTTGTATCAACACAGAAAGAGGAGTCTCAAACAAGTCCTTAAGGCAACCTCAAGGATCTAAATCTTAAAAATACATACACAGAGATTTATAACTCAGAAACATTTATCTTCTCTTCAAGCGTTTTGATGAATTGAGAAACAAATCTTTACTAAACTCTTATTACCTTCGCAAAAGATAACTTCAAAAACAAGATAGAGAATAACTTTCACAAAAAGAGAGTAAACTTATAAGATGGATAAATTGACAAATTAAAATCAAGAGTAAACTTAACAAGTCAAATAATCACTTGATATCTTGAAAGCTGATTGTGGCTTGCTGAATGAAGATAGATAATGTTGCTATTTTCTTGTTGTTTCTTGTTTCTCTTTGTTTTTTTTTTTTTGCTCGGATTGGTTTTGTTTCTTGCTAGTTTTGTTGGTGGAATGAAATTTCTGTTTGTTCTAAAACAAATAATGATAATAACAACCCACTAAATTTTTATTAACAAGTCAAATAATCACTTGAACACCCTTCACTTTCGGACACTCGAACCAAGAGTACTCATAATTTATTGATACATGTTGAAAGATGGACAAGCTTGTCATAATCAAGGGCTTCTCCATTATAAACATCAATTGTTAAACTTATCAAATTAATAGAAGTTAAATCGATTTTCACCCTCAACTTGACAAATAAAAACAAAACAAAAAAAAGACAGTGTATTATTACTACAATCAGAGGAAGTATTGAATTGTAACTTTGTAAGCAGTTAGAATAATAATTAATAATAAAATAACTAAAAAATTGATAAACATTTTGCATGTATGATTTGACCAAATATTATAATACATTTGGGTCATCTCTTAGAGAGTTATAGTCCTTCTATTGAGTTTAATGATGAGATTTGGTGACAATATAATGTAATGATTTAATGGATAAAAGTAGGCAACTTGTCATATTTTTTAGATATCATTTGACTTGGTAATTGTATAATATAAAATTGAGGTGTTGCATAATTGGTTGTTAATTGGTTTAAGACTAGTATCTCAGGGAAAGATCCAAAGGAATGAAGAAATCAAAACAAGGAGTAGTGACATCAAAACAAGGAGTAGTGACATCAAATTTCATGACAAGTGTTTTTGTTCTGTTAATTTTTAATAAAAAATGCTGACGTGATGCAATCTTAGCCATCAATTTTCAATGTATCTTAACTGTCGATTTCTATTGCATCTTAACCGTTGGTTTCTCTTGCATCTTAGTCGTTGATTTTCACTCAAAGGTTAAAATTTCATTTTTGGTTTTCAAACTATGGAATAAGTTTCATTTTGGTTATAAAAGCTACTTTTTATTTCATTTTTATCCTCAAACTTTCACATTTTTTTTCTATTTTAATCTCCAAAATGTGATTTATCGCAATTTTAACTGTTATTCTTAGTTCAAGTACAATTTTATCTCCAATTTATAATTAAGAATGAAAATTTTTTTTTCCTTTTGTCAAACTCACTTATTATTTCTCACGCTAGCATAACAAATTAAACAGAACAAATTGAAAAGACCAAAGTCTGATTTTGGTCTTTCAGTTATACTCAATGTTCCAAATTGGTCCATCAATTATTAAGGTTCTTTTCTTTTTATAATAGGATCAAAATGTGCGAAAAAAACATAAATTGAAACTTTAATTGAATTTGCCCAAAAACACGATTTTTTCTTCATCCTCCCGCATCTCCATCTCTCTCTTCTTCTTTTTCTTCACTCTTCGGACCGCCGCCATCATCATCATTATCTCTTCTTCTTCCCTAAACCCTAAACACAATTAATCTTCAAACTGCACAAATCACATAACAAACTAAGCAAATCACTCGCCGCTGCCATCATCGTTGATGAAGACAAAGCTTATCGCTGCCACCACTCATCGCGCCATCGACGTCTTCTGTCAAATCTCGCCATGTCGTCGACGTTTTTTTTGTCAAATTTGGTTTGAGTTGGTAATTAATCTTCAAAACAAGATGGTGAGAGGAATTTGACGATGGAGGAATATTGGTTTCTAAGATTTAAGGATTGAATATGGAGGATGAACAGTGCACTGAGTTTAAAATATGGGGTTTGAAGATGGTGAGAGGAAGAAGAAGATATGATGATGATGATGAAGAAGCTGGCGGCGGCCGCGGTGGTCTGAAGAGTGAAGAAGAAGAGAGAGAGATGAAAATGGAGATGGATGAAGATGAAAGTTTGAGGATCAAAATGAAATAAAAAATAGTTTTAGGACTAAAATGAAACTTATTCCATAGTTTTTGGACCAAAATTTAATTTTTCACTGAGTCATATGTTTATAACGTCTAAATTCTAACGGAAAAAAAGTTCAAGTACTGAACGTGGCTAACGGCAAAATATAGTACCTAAAGTGAGACTTTTTAAATTACACAGCAGTAATATGAGATCGGGCCAAACCACGAGTACGTACTTTTTGTAATTTACCATCTAATTAATATATTTACATTATTTAACGACTAAATTATTGACCCATGTAAATTTAAGAAAGAAAAAATGGCACTGTGTCTATATTATTAGTAATTTAACGTGAATGATGGAGGCTCAATTTCTGAGTTTCATTGACACGTTTTGCTGCCACTATAACTGCTACTTGCGCAACCTGTATCGGTCAGTTATGCTCAAAAAGTTCTGCCGTCATAAACTCTACTTTTTTTTCCCGAAAAAGAAAAGGATAGATAATTTGTATTGGTGAATAGTTGCCGATAAAAAAGTAGGTTTATTTATATAAATAATATAAAAAATAAAAGTATTTAGATTTTTAGGACAAAAAAAAAACTATTTAGATTTTTGGGACACTCGGATATGGTCCGAGTGTCCCAATATAGGTGGCCCAATCACCCGGTGCCACGTGGCACCGGGTGGAATTTTTTTTTAAACTTTTTTTAATTTTTTTGGGACACTCGGATGTCATCCGAGTGTCCCAAAAAAATTTAAACCGACCAATCACGCGGTGCCACGTGGCACCGCATGATTGGTGCGGTTTAAATATTTTTTTGTGGATGATGAGGCCAATAAAGAGTACATTTTGTTAAATAAAGTTGGTTGATATTAGACAAATTATTTACAAAAATCACAAACATCAACAAATAAAAATATCAACCAACATTATTTAACAAAATGTACTCTTTATTTTAAAAATTATATACTCACCTCTTGATCTTCTTTTTATCTTCTTCTCCTTCTTCCTCCTTATTGATCTTTTTTATCTTCTAAATAATTAAAAAA